>PVIU01001036.1:228275-243045 GCA_004026605.1 Ondatra zibethicus | reverse complement strand
GGGGGGTAGTGGGAGGGGACCGGGAGAAGGGGAAGAAAGGAAAAAAAAATTTTTTTTTTATCTTTAATTATGTTCTTGAATGGAAAAAATAAAAGAAAACAATGTATGGAAAAAAAAAAAAGAAAAATACACTATATGAAAAATAGCACAATGCAACTCATTGTTGTGTATAATTTATATATACTACTAATAATAAACACATGTGTGTACATACATATTTATATATATTTGGGTTTTGTGAGACAGGGTATCATTATTTAGCTCTGGATGGCCTGGAACTTGATATGTAGACAAGGCTGACCTTGAACTCACAAAGATAAACTTGCCTCTGCTTCCCAAGGGTTGGCATTAAAGGTGTGCACCATCATATCCAGCTAATAACAATATAAAAATAAATAATCTATAGGTCCCAGAAACAGACTTTTGTTCTCTTTCTAGAAACATCTCAGAAAGATAAAACTATTGGGGAAACTAACTTGGTGTTGCTCTGAGAAGGTGGATCTTGCACTGAAGCTATATCTTGACTTGCTGGGGACAGAACCTAAGGCCTCATGCACACTTGGCAAGTGCCCAGCCTCTGAGCTCGACCCCAAGCCCTTCCAAGCCACCTACCATCTTGCTAGAGATTTGGATTATTGCACTTGGCATGAACGCTACAGGGTGACAAACTCCAGTGGGTCATGTGAATATGGGCAAGGAGATGCTGGCTCTGTGTCCCTTTTTATAGTCTTACAAAGACATGGACTGGAAGGGAGCAGCCAGAGAGGACCTTTCGCTTCTCTCAGCAGAATGATGAGAAGATTCACGAACACTTATGTTGCTAAACTTTCTACCCAGGACATAGGAACATATGTGGGACATCTAATATGGTGCTTAGAAGACTTGATTAAGATCCCTTTCCTGGGATTGGAGAAGTGGCTCGGTGGTTAAGAGAGTTGGTTGCTCTTGGCAGAGTTTTGGGTCTTATTGCTCATATTGGGTGACTCACAACTATGGACCACTCCAGTGCCAGGGCATCCAATGCCTTTTCTGGCCTCTGCAGGCACTGCAAACATGTATGCATGTACACATACAGACATACACCCAAAATTAATAAAATAACTCTTTTGAAAAAAGATCCTTTCCTTACTTGTATTGTAAATAAAGCTCAGTGCATATTCTCCCATCATTTGAGACATGTCCCTAGAAAATGTTGAGAATTAAGCATTTTTTTTAAATATTGAAATTAATTTGCATGAAGTGTTTTAAGGAAATGTACCATTTCTTCGAGAGAATAATCCTTGCTTTGAATAGACGTGCTAATCTGGGCTTTCAGGTTGTTTCTCCAGCACGAGAGCATACCGAGTCAGCAAAGCTCCCTTTCATTCTGTTTGGGAGCATGGATGAATGCAATTGTTGGTGGGCACACTACCCAGCGGGGTGGTGAATCCCCTAACCAGTCCTCAAGCTCACCCTGGGAGCAGCTCAGGTCAAGGTTGGCTCTGGGTCTGCTGTGCACACTGGAGGCCAGAGTGGAGGGAAGTGTATTCTAACTTATCTGAGTCCCTCTATCTAGATAAGAGAAGCCAAGGTTCCAGTTCACCCCCTTTGCCGTGATTACATATCAGGAACCCAGAGTTCACCTTGTTCCAGAGAGCCGAGCTGAGGACACTTGCTTGATTATTCTCAGTGGTGTGATTAACTCGCAAACTCAAGTCTCATGACAGAATTTAGAGACTGATTATCAGCCTACTTTACCTGCTTCTGGGGTCAGAGATAGGGAAGTTACTGTATAAATATATATCGATTGACCTGTGCATGTTAATGCAGTTTGAAATGATATTTCAACACATGCATTCTCTTTGTGCACAGCTAACAAATGTGATTTTCCCCCTGCTCCAGAAAGATCCTTCTCTCCCTTTAAGAGTGTTAAAGGTGCTTTTTCTTGGCTTTTGAGTTAAGAAAGTCAAATTTGATAGTCAGAAATATTTGGAAAATAATTTGACTTTCATGTCTGTCAAGTGCCTTCCTTGTAAACATAAAGTTTGCTCAAGGTGCTGAGACATAGGGACATGCAAAGGATCACAGAGGAGGTGAACAAGCTGGGACTCAGGCCTCCCGGGACATGTTGATAAAACCAAGCAAATGCAGCATCTTTCCTCAGGCACCGTCCACACTGAGTTTCCAGACAGGGTGCCTCATCGGTCTGGAAGTCATTGATTTAGCTAGGCTGGCTGCCAGCCACACCAGGGGCACATCTGCCTTCGCTTCCTCAGCACTGGGCTTAGATGCGTGGACCATCATGCCTGACTTGTTTGTTTTTACGAGAGAGTATACAATCACTATGTAGCCCAGATTGACTTCAAATCTGGAATCCTCCTGCCTCTGCCTCCCATGGTCTGGGGTTACAGGCATTTACCATCATGTGGAGTAAGGGGGATTGCTATTATACAGGATTATATAGGTCATTTTTGTGCCAGAATATAATATACTTTGAGCGTATTTACCCCAGATTGTTTTTCAACAGGGCAGTAAGAGGATGTCTGTTGAATAACAGCATTTGCAGTCTATACGGCTCTTCCTATGCTTGGGGTGTATGGTAACTTGGAACTCCTGGTTCTCCCGCTTCTACCTCCCGAGTGCTGGTATAGCAGGTGCGCACTGTTCAGTGTTTTTACATTTTCAGAATCCGCTGCTTTTCAAATATACTTGGTCTTTCCTTGCAGCCTCTTGTTTTTTGCTCTGATTTCAAAGCTTCTCACTCATTTCTTTTGGCAAAGTAGATTTTTGAAATGACCCTAAGTAAGACAGTAAGCAGAAGTGCTGGCCGGTCTGATTCCACGGTCTGCTGTTTGTGCAGATTGCAGCATGCTGAACTCTTGTCTTTCTGTCTGCTTTCCTGGCAGGTGCATACTGCCTTGGTGGTTTTGTTTACAGGGTTGATGAAAGGCCTGGTTCAAGGATGTTTCTCCAGGAACATTTGTTTCTGTTCCACCAACCCTGACTGCTTTAAGTTTAAATACCCAAGTGAATTAATTCAAATTCTTATACAGCAATCTGCCTGTGATTTGCCTTCTGTTAAAGCTGTCCAAGGTTATGTCTCTTTTTTCTACCTATATAATCCTGGTGTCAGCATACACAAACTTTTTCTTTGGTTGTCTTTGGAGACAAGGTATCTCTAATTAGTCCAGGCTGGCATCAAACTTAGTATCTTCCTGCTAGAGCCAGCCAATCCTACAATTGCAGTCCTGTGCTACCATAGAGGGATAAAGCAAGGTTTTGTTTCCTTTTGTTTTGTACCATCTCCCATTTACACGACCTGCGCATCGTGGGTGGGCATTCTGAGGTTTTTGTTTTCCTGTCTACTTTGAGCATGTTCTACTAGGTGTGTTCAGCCTTTTGATCTTGAGATATGACTTGGTCATCTACAAAGTTTGCTCCAGAGAACTGTGCGGTTGAATTACAAAATAAATAGCGGAGGGATGGAGAGAGCGCTCAGTAGTTATGAGCCCCAGCTCCTCTTCCAGGGGAACTAGGTCCAATTCCCAGTATCCACATGACAGCTCGCAATCCTCTGTTTCTCCAGTGACGCCCTCTTCTGGCCTCTGCAGGCACAAGTCATGCAAGTGGCACATGGACAAAGATGCTGGAAAAACACCCAAATATAAATAAATAAAACAAATTAAAACATATCACAAAAAACTCACATTGTTTTAAATAACTTCATGATTTTGTGTTGGGTCACATTCATAGTTATTTGAGGTACATGTGGTCTATAGGCTATGGGCTGGAAAGACCAGTTTGGGGGGCTTTATCTCCTGTCCCTGGACCCATCAGTCAAAGCAGATGTTCAAGATGTCAGATGATTTTGATTTCACCTTACCTCTCAGAGGTGTGATGGAAACCTCTTGTTGAATGTTGAGCTGGAGTTTGGCTATTTACATAGGGTGAGTGTTTAGGCAGCTACAAATGGATGGATTTTCATGTTGGCGGGCTTGTGGGCCAGGCTGGACGTGGAAGGAACAGTACAGTAGACATCTATCAGATTGACTTTAGGAGTCAATTTGGTTTTCTAAAATCTAACCAATTTGGAGCTGGAGAGATGGTTAATGGCTAAGAGTACTTGTTACCCTTGCAGGAGTCTTGGGTTTGGTTCCTAGAACCTACATGGTAGTTTACAAATGTCTATAATCCCAATTCCAGAGGATAGAAAACCCTCTTCTGGCCTCTTCACAATGCTGTGTTAAGACAGTGAACCAGACATGCACAGGCAAAACACCCATACACATAAAAACAAATCTATAACAAGTTTTTTCTTTTTAAAAAAACCTGAGTTTTCTACTTACTATGTCAAAAGCAAACCAACCAAACAAACAAAACCCCAAAATATACACACAGAACAACAACAAAGCAGCAACGACTCCCTCCCTGAAACGATGAATTCAGATGTGAGTCTGGATAACAGAAGGGTGGCGCCTGCACCCCCACCACACAGCCATTATTCAATGTGACGGTCATTTTTCAGAACCCTGTGGAGGACAGTGTGTCTCAGTGACTGTCCAAAGACAACGGCAAGCATCTGTTCTGTGAGGTCCTGGAATAGGATATACAATAACCAAGCTATTGATATTAAACGGTAACTGGGGGACTCAGTTCCTCACCATGATGGTTACTACGATATGGTTCTGCAATGTGAAATATAAGTGTGTCTTTAAAATAGAGGATATGAAAATGCCACCATCAGTGTCACAGCCTGACAGTCTTGCAAATGAAAAAGACAGGGAAGAGAGCCTCCTGGTTTGAAGGGAGTGCTGCGATTCTAACCTGACCCTGTCATCTCTCTCTAAAACTTCAGAAATCATCTACAAATCCCCCTTGTGAATGGATCTCATCACAGCACTGTGCACGTTGGCACGTGCAGAACTGCGTGTGGTGGTACACACCCATGACCCCAGGATTTAGGGCCTGACAGGAGAATTCTGAGTTTGGGACCAGCCTGAGATCTTGTCTCAAAAAAATTATTGCCTATAATAGCACTTAATTCTGAACTTCCCATTTCTTGGGAAATTAAAAGATACTCATTTACATCCAAATTTAATCATTATGGTAGACACACACACATCACTATGTCATATATATCTAGCTATGACTGTTACTTTGCCCTCTTGGGCAATGCAAAAAGTTTGTTTCTGGGATCTCCTGCAAGATCATTTCCTAAGCATCACCGACTAGATGGAGCAGCCATCCCTATGAACAAGTCCTGACAAAATGGAACCAGCGATTTATGAGAAATGCACAGAGCAGAGAAATAAGATGTGGAAATGTGGTGGTAAAACCCAGATTATAGGAAATCCCACAGGACCAATGATCTAAATGAGGATGAAGGTGGTAGGGACACCAACAGAGAGACTCAGTTAGACTCCCAATTATAATATGAAAAAGTTGATAGGAAAACAGAAATTCAAATCTATACATTTTTGAGACAAATTAAAATTGAGAAACAACTAGATTTTTAATGTTAGATAGGAATTGTTGGTAGTAAGAATATTAATTTTTAATTTTAAAATTAAAATTATTTTAATCAAAGCATTATTATTCTGTGTGCCATGGCACATGTATAGAGCCAAAGGGGAGTTTTGTGGAGCTGATTTTCTCTTTTATGGGGATCCCAGATATCAAACTCAGGTTCTGGCTCGCCTGGGCAGGTGTTTTATCTGTGGAGGCATCCTGCTGGCCTCCACAGGATTATATTCTAAAGGAGGTGTGATGAAAGTATTAAATTTTGATAAAACTTTTGATAGAGACTGAAATATTTATGGACAAAATGATGGGAGTTTTCTAAGCCATTTTGCTTCAACATAACCAGGAACAGGGATTGGGGAAGGTGCAGGGTGTACATGGAGAAAGATGAGTTTACATGTACTGTCCCTGAAATGGGGTGGTGGGCTGAAGGGCTCATGCTCTGTTTTTGTTTTGATATTTAACAGTTTCTTTGACTGATGAATCTATTTCCTCTATTGTGTTGTCAGCACCTGAGATTCTCCCTTCCATCTTTTGTATTCTGGAGTTCATCATTTGTCGTTCCTGTCCATCATCTGTGGTTCCTGTCCATCATCTGTGGTTCCTGTCCATCAACTGTAGTTCCTGTCCATCATCATCTGTAGTTCCTGTCCATCATCTGTAGTTCTCGTCCATCATCTGTCATTCCTGTCCATCATCTGTGGTTCCTGTCCATCATCTGTGGT
Source organism: Ondatra zibethicus (assembly GCA_004026605.1). Lineage (NCBI taxonomy): Eukaryota > Metazoa > Chordata > Mammalia > Rodentia > Cricetidae > Ondatra > Ondatra zibethicus. The sequence continues at coordinate 236,821 of PVIU01001036.1, read as the reverse complement.
TCCTGTCCATCATCTGTAGTTCCTGTCCATCAACTGTAGTTCCTGTCCATCATCATCTGTAGTTCCTGTCCATCATCTGTAGTTCCTGTCCATCATCTGTAGTTCCTGTCCATCATCTGTGGTTCCTGTCCATCATCATCTGTGGTTCCTGTCCATCATCATCTGTAGTTCCTGTCCATCATCTGTAGTCCCTGTCCATCATCATCTGTAGTTCCTGTCCATCATCTGTGGTTCCTGTCCATCATCATCTGTAGTTCCTGTCCATCATCTGTAGTTCCTGTCCATCATCTGTAGTTCCTGTCCATCATCTGTAGTTCCTGTCCATCATCTGTAGTTCCTGTCCATCATCATCTACAGTTCCTGTCCATCATCATCTGTAGTTCTCATCCATCATCTGTAGTTCCTGTCCATCATCTGTAGTTCTCGTCCATCATCTGTGGTTCCTGCCCATCATCTGTAGTTCCTGTCCATCATCTGTGGTTCCTGTCCATCATCTGTAGTTCCTGTCCATCATCTGTAGTTCCTGTCCATCATCTGTGGTTCCTGTCCATCATCTGTAGTTCCTGTCCATCATCTGTAGTTCCTGTCCATCATCTGTAGTTCCCGTGCATCATCATCTCTAATTCCTGTCAACTTACCCAGGTTTTTCATTTCCAGGATTCCCTCATTTTGTGTTTTCTTTATGGCTTCTATATCCATTTTCAGGACTTGAACAGTTTCCTTCATCTGCTTGGTTTTTTCTTAGCTGTCTTTTAGGGATTTATTGATTTCTTCCAATTTTTTGTTGGTCTTTTCCTCAATTTCTTTTCTTTTCTTTCATTCTTCTTCATCTTTTTTCCCCCCAGAGACAGGGTTTCCCAGTAGCTACAGAGCCAGTCTTGTAAATTGCTCTGTAGACCAGGCTGGCCTCAAACTCATGGAGATCCACTTGCCTTTGCCTTCTGAATGCTGGGATTACAGGCATGTGCCACCACTGCCTGGCTATGTCTTTTACTCAATTTCTTTACAGGATTTTTTTCACATCCTCTTTAAGGACCTCTATTATTTTCATAACGACATTTTTAAGGCCATTTTCTTGTGTTTCAGCTGTGTTGGGATTGTTCAGGTCTTGCTGTTGTAGGCTAGCTGGGCTCTGGTGGTGCCACACTGCCCTTTCTGTTATTGATTGTATTCTTACGTATTTAAAGGTTTTCTTGATAAGACATTGATGAGCATCTATGATGCAAGTCTTGTGGCCAAATATACAAGGTGAATTTTTTATCACTTAATTTCAATAGAAATAAACAAATATGCTCTCTCTCTCTCTCTGCCTCTCTCTCTCCCCGTCCCCCTTTCTGCCCTTCTCCCTTCCCTTCCATTACCCCTAAAATAAATGTCCAACTCCAAAAAAAAAGAAATAAGCAAATATATCTAGAAGTCTCAGTCTAAAGTGTTTTCATTGATTTGTGTGTGTGAGACTATGTTCATATGTGTGGGGTGTATATGCTCACGTATGTATGGATGTACCTGCCTGTGTACCCAGGTACAGGCCCGAGGAAGATGGCAGGCAACCAGCTCTGAATTCTCCATCTTATTCCCTTGAGATAGAGTCTTTAGATGAACCTGGAGTTAGGCTGGCAGCCAGCAACCCCAGTGATGGTTTATCTCGGCCCATAGGGTACAGTTTGCCATGATGGGAAGGCATGGTGGTAGAGTAGCAAGAGTGTATATTCAGGCTTGTTTTGTAACCCAGGCTGTACTGAAACTCAATGTATGGCCCAGGCTGGCCTCCAGTCTCTGTCTCGGGAGAGAATTAGGGGCACATCTCACTATGCCCAAATACTTCTTCTTAATTCACTTGTCCCCCTAAGGAAGGACACTCTCCTTGATTCCTCCTCATTACAAGATGTTCTCAGGTTCCCTACAGAATCCCTACCAGCAAAGTGCTCTAGATAATAACTGTAGGGATTCTGGGTAAAGGGCAAGCATGTGACAGTGTGTGGTGATGATATCATTAAAGTCTCCTGGAATTGTTGCAATCAGGTGTTCCTGGGCTAGAACCTTGACCCTTCCCTGAACCTCTCCTTAGAAGGTTTGATAGCAGCTGCTTGAGACCTGGGTGTGGGGCAGCAGGCCTCATGCTCCTGTAAGCGAGAACGTGTTTAAGGGAGACCTCATTTATAAGAAACAGGGCCAGCAAAAAAAAAAAAAAATGCAAAAGGACAAAGACAAGTAGCAGCGGAACTGCGTGGCAGGGCTCAGGGAGGCCCCCAGTGGACTGATCTCACCCCAGCAAGCCGGGCTCTGCTCTGTGCCCGTTTCTGTCACGTCTTGGGAAGGAACTTGGTGAGCTTTGGATAATGGAAAGGCCAGAGTTTTTCTGGACAGGGAATCAGGCTGAATGTTCCCGTTCAGGAGATGGAGTTGAAGGATCCTTATCTCTTGATAAAATAAAAAAAAAATTTTTCTTCCAAGTTGTTTTTCACTGAGACCCTGTGTACCTGGCCCTAGTCTCTCACCACAGCCCTATCTCACCCCTTATCTTACCTGAACCTTGGAGGAGATGCTGAGATTAGCATAGCAGAAGTGGGGCGGAGCTTCCTCAGCTAAGGACAAACAAATGCAGGACCACGGTGTGCAGAGAATTTACAGACAACAATGTAGGCTAAAGTTGGGTCTTTTAAAAATTATCATCCTGTCATTCTTAGCAGTGTCAGCAAAGGAGTACATGTTCTGGGGGGAAAACATCTTTTATTGGCATAAATCCTAGACAATTGTGGTTTGGGATGAGTTTCATGACACAGGTAGGCTTCAAATGAGCACATTTTCATTTGCTTGCTAATACAAGTTTTTGTTGTCTGCGGATTTTTTTCATTTAAAAATTTAAATTTTAGCGTGCGTGTGGTGTGTGTCTGTGCACATGTGCACACATGTAGGCACACATGTGCTGTGGTGTACATGTGGGGCTACTAAGGCATCTTTTGAGGAACTGGTTCTCTGCTTCCACCTTGGGGGGGGGCAGGGCCTCTCCTGTGTCTGCCATTCTCTGCACTATGCCAAGCAAGCTGGCCTGTGCACCCCCAGCTGATCCTGCTATCACCGACTCCATTTCTCTGGACGCTGAGATTAGTTTCAGATACCCAATCTGGCTTTCCATGGGATGTGGGGATTGAACTCAGGACATCAGGCTTGTGCAGCAAGTGCTTTTCCCCACTAAGCCATCTGGCTGGCCCCTATTTTTGAGACAGAATCTCCAGGAGCTCTGGCTGGCCTGGAATTTGCCATGTAGCAGAGACCACTTGAACTTCTGCTTCCCCTCCCACAGACCCCAAGTTCTAAATTACAGGCCTGTACCACCAGACGTGGCTTGGTGAGACATGCTTTATATACGGAAGTTATTTCTCAGAACTCAGGCTCCCATAGTCAGTCTGCAATACATGTGGATTTAGCTGCTGCCTTCGTTTCAAGAGTCAGTTTGTCCAGCATCCTCCTAGTTGTCCTTGGATATGGTACCTTGTATCCCTATGTTTAAACAATGATGGTAAAGCGCAAAGGCGGAGACACAGTACTGGGACTATGCCACTTTGTCGTTCTGTGTGACAGCCTGGAGTTAGAGATTGGTGTTTGAATTTTAAAACAGTGAAACTATGTGTAGTAGGAGCCATAATATTAACATCTTCAGAAAGAGCACATGGAGCCTTATGTGAAATATTTTTACTGAAAATGTGTGTAAGTGAAAGTTTTAATTTTTAAAAGGATTTTCTTTTAAAAATTAATTCTTTGAGAATTAGCTACAGTGTAGTTTGATAATATTTACACCCCTCTTTCAACTGCTCCCAGATTTAACCCTCCTCTACCCTACTTGCCCAACTTTGTGTCCTTTGATTTTTAATTAAGGTGTGTGTGTGTGTGTGTGTGTGTGTGTGTGCGTGTGTGTGCGCGCGTGTATTTGTGCATGTGAATGTAGGTGCCTGCACAGTCCAGAAGAAGGAACCTGGTTAGAAAGTTGTGAGCCAGACATTGGTGCTGGGAACTGAATTCAGGTTCTCTAGAAGAGAAGAAAGTGTTCTTAACCCCGAACCATTTCTCAAGGCCCTAGATCCACTCCTGAACTAGAGGAAGAGTGGCGACATGGATTTGTAGTTACTGAATTGGGCTTGGACTGAAGATTACTCCTTGGACAACTTTTCTTCCTGTGCCTCCCTTCAGCAACTCAGAGCTCCCTGCTTGGCTCCTTTCCCCTTCCCTGGCTGCTTCTGGACACCAACAAGCATACCTTCATGACAAGGTGGTGGCAGATGAATCAGGCAGGGGCAGAGGTGGATGAACATGGGTTCTGCAACCTAGACTTCTATTTTTAATTTTTGAAGGATTTATTATTTATTTGTTAGCTTGTTTATTTATTTGTCTTATGTATATGGATGTTTTGTCTGCATATATGTCTGTGAATCACATGCATTCAGTACCCACAAAGGCCAGAAGAGGACCCTGAATCCCTGAACCTGGAGTTTGTGATTGCTGGGAATCAAACCTTGGTCCTCTGGAAGAGCAGTCAGTGTTCTTAACTGCTGAGTAATCTCTCCAACCCAACCTGAATGTGTGCTTTGAAAATCTGGGTAAGGCATGGGTAATTTTTAGTGTGTGTGTGTGGTGTGTACTCAGTGTCATGTCTACTATGTGGAAGTCATAGAACTTGCGGGAGTTGATTCTCTCATTCCACTATGCATGTAGGTTCTGGATGTTGATCTCAGGCCTTTGGGCTTAGTGGCAACACTTTCACTAAATGACTATTTCATTAGTCCACAGCAATTGTGTTGTGAAAGATACAACAAGAGATGAATCAAGTTTTTGTGAGTGGAGTTCATTTCCCAAACCATCCAGTGTAAGAGTTACCTGCAAGAGTAAAGGCCAAGATGATCTCTCCTGTATCCCCATCCTAACAACTCTGGATCAGTTGGATATTGACCTGGGTCCAGCACTATTCCAAGGTCTGCAGAAAATACAAGGAAGTAATCACATGCAGAAAAAAATAGAATATGCAAATGAATGGAAATAAAAATGTAAAATGTCTGGGGCTGGAGAGATGGCTTAGAGGTTCAGAGCACTTCCTGCTCTTCCTGAGTTCAGTTGTCAGCAACCACGTGGTGGCTCACAACCATCTGTAATGAGATTTGGTGCTCTCTTCTGACAATCGGGCAGAACACTATATACATAATAAATGAATAAATAAATCTTTTTTAAAAAAGTTTATTTAGTGCCATCATCCACTGATAATTGCTAGTAGGATTTTGTGCATACATCTGTTTTTCTTATCTCTTTTTTTTGTGTGCAGGGGACTACAATGTGTGTTTTGTTTTGTGATTTGTGTACCTAACAATGTCTGCTTGGCTTCATTCCATGGCATTATATACTGTCTACACCATTATGTTAGTAGGTGACTTGTGTTCCGGGCAGTTGTGTAACTTAACCTACATTCTACTGTCGGACATTTGGGTTGGTTTAGAATTCATCTTTACTATTGAGAACAACACCTGTGCTACTTAGAGCCACAACTGAGTCATTGAGCAAGTGCTTAGCTGTATCCTTATGACAAATGTCTGGAAGTGACTGCTGGGTCAAAGGGCAGAAGCAACAGTGTGCCCGTTAGAGGCTGTTGGGAAAGTGCATATGCTTTAGCTACCACCCTGTAATAATCACTCTGCTCTGGAGCTAGGGAGCTCCCAGGAGGAATCCAGCCCCCGTGATGTCCCCCTCTTTCTTCTCTGTCATCTTGAGCGTGCTGGCTATTTCACCTGTCACAGGTAACGACAGGTGCGGTAACTCCCAAGCATCATGGGGTCAGATGAAAGAGCCAAGCAGGAAGGAAAGGGGCTGAGACAAGAAGAGTCTTTTCTGCTCTGTTACTAAGGAAGAGGAGACAACAGATACCTCACGACAGTTGTTCTCTTCAATGGTGTTGGACAATCCCAACTGTCGGTCTGTTTTTAGATTAAACAGTGGCTGAGACAGATTTACTCTGACTTCCTTCCCCCATGACTCAGCCCCGGAAAGTGGGGCTCGGACCACCTGGATCAGACCGAGGACTCTAGACAGAGGGAATAGGCAGCCAGTCACCACAGGAAGTTTTGTTAGAGTATGTAGGAAACCCAGATATTCCCCAGACTGTAAACTTCCTCAAGGTTCAGCACAGCTTTTAATTGACTGTGTGCACTCAGGGTCTCACTGGACATGCTGCAGGTGTTTACTAGAATCTTAAACACCCCTTTAAGAATGCTCAAGAGCACAGTTGAAGGGCTCATCCCTGAGTTTCTCGGAGGTTCCAAGCATTCCTGAAGCAGTACGTCAGTCATTTTCTCCATAGATCTTTGAACTATGTTCTGCCTGAAACCTGATCTATAATATTTATATTTATACTTATCAAACATAGTAAAATGTTGAAAAGCAGTTTGACTGTCTTTATTTTAAATTTTTCTTTTCTTTTTTTTTTTTTTTGGTTTTTCGAGACAGGGTTTCTCTGTAGCTTTGGAGCCTGTCCTGGAACTAGCTCTTGTAGACCAGGCTGGCCTCAAACTCACAGAGATCCGCCTGCCTCTGCCTCCCGAGTGCTGGGATTAAAGGTGTGTGCCACCACCGCCCGGCTTAAATTTTTATTTCATATCAATGTTATTTTTGTTCAAATTGTCTGTGTGTACTCAGAGACATGGGCAAAGATACTTGTATACCATGGCTCACGTGTGGAGGTCAGAGAACAACTTTTAGTGATTCTCTGGATTGTAAGGTTTTGGAACAATTCACTGACACAGAAGCAACACATATTCATGATAATCATTTAGATCATGGCTTCTTTTCTCACTTGTGACCCCTTCCATTTGCTGAGAAAAATTTACACAACCCTGGTGTGTGTGTATGTATATATATGTATATATATATACATTCATGTATGTCTGTCTATATGTGTATATATGAGTTACTGGCTAAACATATACTGATAATAAATCATAAAGAAATTTATTTTAAAACAGTTCTTTGCTGCCTATGTAATTTCATCATTTTATTAAAGGTAAATGTTGCCGAACAATAAGAAGATGGATGTGTTTCCTTAATCTGCATGGAACATTAAATCTCCACTGAATATTGGATACTGGAGGACACAGCACCAACATTTTCAGAGTCAATGCGTATCTTATTTTTTGAGACAGGGTCTCTCTATTACATAATTCTGGCTGTCCTGGAACTCACTATGTAGATTTCCTAGATCTCTAGACTCGAATATCACACAGAAACTATTAATTACAACACTGTTTGGCCAATGGCTCAGGCATATTCCTAGCTGGCTCTTCTTAAATTAACTCATTTCTATTAATCTATGTATTGCCACAAGGCCGTGGCTTATCGGTAATGTTCTGACATCTTTCTCCTTTAGGGCTACATGGCATCTCCTTGACTCCGCCTTCTCTCTCTCTCTTTATGAATTTCCTGCCTGGGTTTACTCTATTAGGCCACTGGCTGAAACAGCTTTATTCATCAACTAATAAAAGCAACATACACACACACACACACACACACACACACACACACATATATATATATACACACACAGAAGGACTTCCCACATGAATCCACCTGCCCCTGCCTCCAATGTGCTGAGATTAAAGTTGTACACCACCATTCCTGACCTTTTATTGTTTTATTTTAATTGCTATCCTGACTTTATAAGCACTGACATTACTAATACCACTTTTCACAGATGTATGGTTTAAGACAGCAGAGCGTATTCAGTATCATTTAGAAATCACAAAAAAAATCTGTGCTGATACCAAGCCAAATTCATTTAGTGATTAAAAAATATCCAAAGACTCAAGTCAGAAATTCAAATAGAAAATTTGAAAATCAGACATCTGGCCCTTGAAAGATGACTGAATGTTTAAGTGTCTGGGCAGGACCTGAGTCCAGCTCAGAGCATTCAACTCAGATGGCTCACAACCTCCTGTAACTCCAGCTCCAGGAGATCCAACGCCCTCTTCTGGCCTCTGCAGGCACTGTGTTCACACATGCTCACAGCCTGTCTCACATAGGCACATACTTAAAAATAAATCTTTAATGAAAAATATAAATACTTTAATGCAATACATTGCACAGATAAACTAATTAATACTTAAACACCAAAGAATGACAGTAGGAAAATATTTTAAGGTTATGTTCCACAATTAAACCATCACGTTTCTGTAAAAGCAGAAAACCTTGGGTATATGGAAAACCCCTACAATTTGTCGAATACAAGGATCAGAATCTGAGCTGAGGTGCTTCAGGCACTGGCTGTGTTCACACCACTATGTGATAGCATAGTCAGCTGTGTTCACACTGTGCTGGGGTGGCATGGTCAGCTGTGTTCACACTGTGCTGGGGTGGCATGCTCAGCTGTGTTCACACTGTGCTGGGGTGGCATGGTCAGCTGTGTTCACACTGTGCTGGGGTGGCATGCTCAGCTGTGTTCACACTGTGCTGGGATGGCATGCTCAGCTGTGTTCACACTGTGCTGGGGTGGCATGGTCAGCTGTGTTCACACT
>PVIU01001036.1:0-228175 GCA_004026605.1 Ondatra zibethicus | reverse complement strand
ATGCTCAGCTGTGTTCACACTGTGATGGGATGGCATGCCCAGCTGTGTTCACACTGTGCTGGGGTGGCATGGTCAGCTGTGTTCACACTGTGCTGGGGTGGCATGGTCAGCTGTGTTCACACTGTGCTGGGGTGGCATGGTCAGCTGTGTTCACACTGTGCTGGGTGGCATGCTCAACTGTATTCACACTGTGCTGGGATGGCATGGTCAGCTGTGTTCACACTGTACTGGGATGGCATGGTCTGTGTTCATGTTGTGCTGTGATGGGCTCGGGCAAAGTGAATATATGTGGTGTACTGGTATAAAGGCTGCAGAAAGCTGTGCAGTGTGTCCTTTCGGGAGGTGTGTTACCATGGCCTTGAGCTGACAAGACATTCTGATTTTGTGTCTTGAAATCCTAGGCATGGATGGGTTTAAAGTCAGGACTCATGTTTTCCTTCCTCATGGAGGGTTCTGCCCATTCTCTGAGCTGGGCTGTGGCTTCAGAGATACCCCATTCCCACATTGTATTTTGACTTGACACAGTGATGATCCTCTCATGCTTATGCCTGACCACTAACATTCGTCTACTGTGGCTTCTCAGAGCCTGATGTCATTTCATCCACTGTGGATCAGTGCCAAGAGCCTCAGTGATGAAAAACCTAAAAAAAAATTGTGTGGGAGGCTTCTGGAAATTTGTATAATTGGAAAGAATATTATTCCCAGCAGACAGTCCATCCTTAAGCCTATGATGTTGGGCCCTTGCATGAGCTCTTTCCTCACAGAATGGGAATTTGTTACTAAAATACACAGCCCGGACTGGGAAAGTCTGGGAACCACATAAGACTTTTCGAAACTGCCTGGTGCTTGCTTTTCACCCTGTTGCTTTGGCTCACAGTCTGGCTTTTTGTTTCTTGAGACCACGCTTTTTTTTTCTATGTTTTGATGTATTTATTTTGCGTGTGTGTGTGTGTGTGTGTGTGTGCGCGCGCGCGCGCGCGCATATGTCATGACATGTGCATGGGAATAGGGGGGCAACTGTTGGGAGTCAGTTCTCTCCTTCCAACATATGGGCTTCCCAGATGGGACACAGATTACCAAGCCTGACATCAGGCCTTTACCTGCTAAGCCATCTTGCCATCCCCAAGACTCATTTTCTCATATCCTAAAACAGTACCTAGAATAATGTTAGACACTTAGTAAATACAAAGTGTTTTAAATGTTTAATACTAAGAGTTTCATTTTACTAAATGAAAAACATTCTTGGAATGAAGATCTTTCATTAGATACTTAGATATTTTTAATACCCATGAGAGTCGATTTTGATTGCTAGCTTGGTAAGATTCAGAATTGCCATGGAAACACACTTCTAGGCACAACCATGAGAGAAGGTCTGTTGGGTTCATTGTGAGAAGATACACTCTCTGTGTGGATGGTACCATTCCATGGGCTAGTGTCCTGGGCTACTACTGTCCTGGGCTGAATGAAAAGGAGAAAACACATTGAGTACCAACATCCATCTCTCTCTGCATCCTGTCTGTGGTGTAGTGTGACCAGCCAGCGTCCCACTCTTGCCCCTGTGCCATCCCTGCCGCCACGGGCTGTCTCCTCTTAAACTCTAAGACAGAATAAACCTTTTCTTCCTGAAATTGTCTCTCATCAGCCATTTTGTTGTAGCAACAAGAAAAATAACTATCACCTGCCCCATAGATATTCTAGGTGCTGAGGAATTAAGTCCATAATGAACAAAGTGAAAGACAGCTCAATGCTCTGGTGATGCTGGAGAAACATCTCCTGATAGTTTTGCTTTGTCCCTGGCGCATTCTACACAGTTTCTGTTTGTATCAGTTAGGCTGGTTTTCTTATCTTCAAGAAATAAGGACATTCCTATTCAGACCAGTAAACATGTTAAGAGTCCATAGTCTATAAAACCCATTACTTTGTTTGCCAACTTAAAAATATTTTTTAATAAGTCTGTCTTTCAGAGACGTGTTGGGTTAATGGTGAATGAGACAGAGCTTTAGTTTCTGGGACGTTTATAGCTTCTAGAGGGGGGTATGAGTTGGGTCAGCAGGAGGCAGGCAGAAAAAATTGTCTAAGTACCTTTCCGATGAGGGAAGGTAAATTCTCAGGAACAGAGGTAGTTTTTAAGCAGGCGTATTTGCTGGTTCTTCTCTAGAATTTCTGGTCTATCTTACTGATTTCTGTCCATTACCTCCCACCCCAGCTGCCATATTATTAGTTACCAAATTGCTGTCTCTCCAATCCATAACATTTTCTATATTCCAGTTATTACTGACTTTAGCTCATTTTCTCATCATTTTTCTCTCTCCCAATATAAACCCCACTGTTTTCTTTTGCCTCCAGTGTGGCCCTACCTCAGCCTATCACTGTTGGTAGTATAATGTTTCTAAACAGTAGATCTTACCTGGACACTTCTCAGCTCAAAACGCTTCAGTTGCTCCTCACCACTTCCTTCATAATAAAACTTAGTTTCTCAGTACAGCAGAAAGATCCAGCATGATGGGACCTTGCCTTTCCTTCAAGTGCTTTAATCTATTATTTAATTGCCTGAGATCTAAGGAAGGAACTCCCTAAACTTTAGCCTCAAGCCCAGGGTTGATGGTTTGTAACCCCCCGAGGTTGTGTCATCATTATTCTTACTTCATGTCCCCTTGAATAAAGAGAAGCTGGTTCCTGAGTTGCCCATGATGGCTTAACACAACTAGACACCATCAAGATTAATCCCATCCTGCCTCAAATTCAAGCGTCCTTAAAATATATTAGGTAACAGGAGAGAAAACTCAGAGGTTAGTCTGACATTCAGAGTACAGACATATTGGGCCGAGGTTGTAGCTCAATGGGTGGAGTACTTTCTCAGCATCCATGAAGCTCCTGCTTTCCATCTCAGCATTGCACAAACTGGGTGTGGGTGGCGCACACTTGTAATTCTAGCACTCAGGAAGCGGAGCAGGGGGATCAAGAGTTCAAGGTCATCCTTGGCTATGTAGAAAGTTTGAGGGACAGCCTGGACTATATGAGACTCTAATTAAAAAAAAAACAATTAGAAAAAACAAAAGCAGCTTTATCTGTCCTGTTTACCCTGCTATGTATTGAACTATGGCCAACTCTTGCTATAGTTATGGAATGGCTGCTTGTAGCTATGGGAGCTATAGATCTTTTCTTTTTTTCATGTAGGAGAAAGAGGCTGGATTTCTGTGGTCTTTAGAGTCAGGAACCAGAGGGCTCCAAAAATCTCTGTGCCTATCTGAATGGCCAGCTTTGGGTCCATGTCTGAGCAATCACTGTTTATGGGGATAAGATACTGGTAAATGAATCTGATCACTGCTGTTGACTCCAGTTCCCCAAGTCAAGAGACAAGAGTCAAGGAGACATGTTAGAGGGAGGGCTTGTTTGTCCCGGCAGCCCAGAACCGAAATAATCACAGAGAAACTGTATTAATTGAAACACTGCTTGGCCCATTAGCTCTAGTTTCTTATTGACTAACTCTTATATCTTAATTTAACCCATTTCTATTAGTCTGTATATCACCATGAGGTCATGGCTTATCAGCAAAGTTTTAGCACGTCTATCTCTGGCGGTGGATCCATGGCATCCCTCTTTGCCTTCTTACTCCCACCATTCAGTCCAATTTTCCCCGCCTACCTAAGTTCTGCCCTACAAACAGGCTAAGGCAGTTTCTTTATTCATTAATGGTAATCACAGCACATAGAGGGGACTCCCCCATCAGAGACAGAAGGATATCATTCTGTAATTTTAGATCTAAATCTGACTTATTCACCTTTCTAAATGAATCCATTATTAGTGTGATTATTTGCTTGTTAGTTGTTAGTTGATGGTCCTTACAACTGGATTCTAAACACCTTAGGTACAGATCAGGTCAGTCATGTGTATTGCTAGGTTCCCTGGACCTAAGAGTCTAGCAGATAGTAGATACTCACTAGACACCTATCAAGAAAAACAGATGAGTGAGTATAAATACTCTGCCTGGAACACACATGGAGATCTCTTAGTTCTTTGAACCCTGGTATGAACTTCTCTTTGGCCTTCCTGTTCCTTCTTCATGCTTATAGATTAATCAGGGTTCTCCAGAGAAAGAGAACCAGTCATCCCAACACATACAAATAAGCAATAAGTGTACACACACATCAGTGGTTACTGCTGACAAGTGAATATGAGGGCTGACAAAATGTCTCAGTAGATAAAGGCAACATGAACTTATAAGGAGAGAACCGACTCATGAATGTTGTCCTCTGACACCTCATCTTGTGCTGTGGAAGGTGTGTACCTCCCAATAGACATAAAAATGTAAAATATGACCAAATTTGCATAGTTCCTTTCCTGAGCCTTAGTTATTTGCCACAGACACAATGACCATGTCCTGAAGTCCACTGCTCAGAGGTGGCTAAATGATACCACACCCAACATGTTAGTTTTCTATTCATTATGACATGGTGAACTAATTTACTGGTTTGGCTTTTCACTGAATACTGTTATCTCCAGACCCCTGAGAAAGCTTACATATGGTACAATAAAGAATGGATATTATCTACAACAAACATAGACACTAAACACTAGACATGGGACTATGGCTGTAATCTATGACAGTCTTCTAGATAGGGAGATGCTCCTTCTCCCTTTCTCTTATCTCATGCCTCCATCACCCCAAGAAAGTCTGTCTGAGAGGCAGGACAGCAAATGTCACTTTCAGAAGGTAGTATTCCTACAAACCAATGAAAGGACATCTATGAAGGGGTTGCTTTACCGTGCATGTGCGTCCGTCCAGAGTTCAATCTCAGGTGTCCCCTTCAGTCATTCTCACTTTTGAGGTAGGAATTTTACTCTTACCTGGCACTTGCCCATCTAGCCAGCCTGGCTAGCCAGCAAGTCCCAGGACCTGCCTATCTCTGCCTCCCTAGCACTGAGACTGTAAGAGCTCACCTTTACAACTGGCTTCTTTCTTTCTTCCTTTTTTTCTTCCTTCCTTCCTTCCTTCCTTCCTTCCTTCCTTCCTTCCTTCCTTCCTCCCTTTCTTCCTCTTTTTAATGCATTTTGATGATAAAACTCAGGTCATTGTTTCTACAAGACAAGCACTTTACTGGCTGAGTCATCTTCCCAGCCCTGATTTCTGCTTTTACCACACTTGGACATTTAAGAATTATCCATTCCTTGGGAAAACACCTTCACTAACTCCACATCAGACAGAGGTCTGATCTCCAAAATATACAGAGAACTCAAGAAATTAGTCGTCAAAAGAACAAAAAATCTAATAAAAAATGGAATATAGACCTAAACATAGAACTCTCAACAGAGGAATCTAAAATGGCTGAAAGACACATAAGGAAACGTTCAACATCCTTAGTCATCAGAGAAATGCAAATCAAAACAACTCTGAGATTCCATCTTACACCTGTAAGAATGGCCAAGATCAAAAACGCTGATGACAACTTATGTTGGAGAGGTTGTGGGGTAAAGGGAACACTCCTGCATTGCTGGTGGGAATGCAAGCTAGTACAGCCCCTTTGGATGTCATTGAGGTAGTTTCTCAGAAAATTAGGAAACAACCTTCCTCAAGACCCAGCAATACCACTTTTGGGTATATATCCAAAGGATGCTCAATCATACCACAAGGACATGTGCTCAACTATGTTTATACCAGCATTGTTTGTCACAGTTGGAACCTGGAAACAACTAAATGCCCTTTGACCAAAGAATGGATAAGGAAAATGTGGTACATTTACACAATGTACTACACAGCAGAAAAAAATAATGACATCTTAAATTTTGCAGGCAAATGGATGGAGCTAGAAAACATCATATTGAATGAGGTAACCCAGGCCCAGAAAGACAATTATCACATGTACTTACTCATAAGTGTTTTTTAAACATAAAGCAAAGAAAACCATCCCACAAATCACAACCCCAGAGAACCCAGATAACAATGAGTACCCTAAGAGAGACATACATAGATCTAATCTACATGGGAAGTAGAAAAGACAAGATCTCCTGAGTAAATTGGGAGCATGGGGACCTTGAGAGAGGGTTGAAGGGAAGGGGAGAGGCAGGGAGGGGAGCAGAGAAAAATGTAGCGCTCAATAAAAATCAATAAAAAAATCGTAACCATGAAAAAAATAATTATCCATTCTTTACACAGATACTAGTATTAGCTAAAATGCCAATATGGAACAATGATCAGGGACTTTGCATTTTGTCTAGTAACTTGTGTAAATAAAGCCTTTCTCCCTGAATCCTAATATCCTAAGATTTCAAGTTTAACAATCCCATTCTCTAGAAATAACCATTTGAATGCATTAACATCATCATCATCATCACTAACAACAACAACAAATAAAAACTCAAATAAGGATGCATTATTTTGCATTCTCTGCTCTTTTTGCTATATGTCCTTTGAGAGAGGTCCCAGACTGTAGCCCAGATTGTCCTCAAATTTACAATCCTCCTTTCCAGGCTTCTCAAATGCTGGGATTGTATGTGCTCTGATTTTTAACCCACATTGTCCACATGTAATTATCTGGAAGGACCAGATTTCTCAGCCAGGAACTGTACACCCAGTGCTCAGCCACTATACACCCAGAAGCATTGCCTTTTTAGCATCTAGATGGGCTTGGTGCTATAAAATAAGGTCTTGTCTACCCATTCTATGAAGAGAAAAGTGGGAGAAGGAGCAGACCTATGAGCTGCGGATTAATCTCAGCTCACTATGATCATATTGGCACAAAATCTTGGCCTCAAAGTAGAGCACAAATGCGCCATACCCTGTAGCATAATTTCTAATTGATCTTAATAATAAAAATCCAGAGTCAGATATTAGGGAGTGAAAGCTGGGAGATCAGAGAAGCACAGCAGCCAGCCACTGGTCCTTACCTCTACAAAAGTCTCAGACGGAATGGGGTATCCTGTCTCTACAAGTCCTCAGACTGAATGCCTTGAGATCCTGTCTTCTCCCGCCTTATATTCCTCCCTCCACCCAGCCCTATACCTTCCTGTCTCCACCTCCGCTAGTGTTGGGATTAAAGGCACGTGACTCACAAGCACTGGAATTAAAAGTGTGAGCCACTACCGCCTGGCTCTGTTTCTCTTTGAGACTGGATCAATCTAGTGTAGCCCAGGATGGCCTTGATCTCACAGACTCACAGAGATCCAACTGCCTCTGCCTCCTGAGTGCTGGGATTAAAGTGTGCCTTCACTGCCTGGCCTCTATGGCTAACTAGTGGCTCTCTGCACACTCTGATCCTCAGGTGAGATTTATTTGTTAAAGTACAAACAAAATATCACTACCATGTCCTGCCTAAAGGGACAGCAAGGCTTCTCCATCTTCAAAGGGCAAGATTTCATCTAGATTTGAACAAAAAGAGACTTAAAAAGTATGTTGTCTTACTACATCTGTCTTTTCTTTCCTTTCTCTTTCTCCCTCTCTCTGTCCTTCCTTCTTTCCTTCCTTCCTCCTTCCCCTTCTTCTTTTAAACAAGGTCTCACTATGTGACCTTTGCTGGCTCAGAACTTGCTGTGTAGAATAGGCTGGCCTCAAACTCACAGAGATCTGCCTTCCTCTGCTTCCAGAGTTCTGGGATAAAAGGAGTGTGCCACAAGACTTGGCACTACACCATTTTAACATAGATCAGACATTTTCAAATAGCAAGAAAGAGTAAGTATCCCAAATATTAAGATATCAAAAATGTACTGGCTACCTTCTACTCTATCTGCATTAGTGAAGAATACAATGTACACACAGAACAATGATTGTTAAATAAGATGTCTTCTAACTATGACCAAGCCAGTGTTAAAACGCAGCTCTCTGAAAATGGCCAAAATTCAGCTTTGGTGTTAGTTGGCGTGCTGGCTGATCCCAAGAGCTTATCCAGGGTTCACGTGGAGTTTCAGGAATTCCAGGTCAAGAGTGTCTGTGCTTATGTTTTCGGTGTGTCTTTTTCTAGATCTTACAGTTGCTTCCCTAAGGAGAAAGGGGCTTTCCATTGAGCCTTTGAATATTTTCTTGGTGGGCCCCCAGCGGAGAAACGCATTTCCGGTCATTGCGCTGTCGTTTTGCCCTGGGTCTCTCCCAGAGGAGAAAAGTGTATGACTCGCAAGGTTCCTGGCAGCATTGAAAGCTCTCCTCTGGCAAGTCACTGGACCCTTTCTTTCCTCCCTTCCTTTCCCATGGAATCAGTCCTTCCATTTGTCTTTCAAACTTGCCCTTAGACACAGCGATTCAATCTCGATTTTCTCCTTGAATGCACTCTCTCTGTGAAAGGGGCTTTTCACCAAGAATGTGCTGCCTGTACTCCCTCATGCCAGAGAGCCACACAAAGACCTCCGTGCTGGGCAGAAGTTTTACAGACATTCCCACATGCCTGTTCTCAGTTACATTTGGCTAAAACCAACCACAGATGCATGAAAAAAGGAAAAGGGTGGCAGGGGGTGGGGGGAGAAGAACATTCCTAGGAAAAATACTTCCAAATCAATAGAGAGGAAACTTTGGAAAAATTGGATAATTTTTTTTGCATCTATTTTTGTGGGTACATTAATTCAGATTCAAGCAAAGCAGGCTTCACAACTACATATATGGAAAATGTAAGTGAATGCATGCATGCATGTTAAATACTATTAAATACATCAAAGTTTAAAAAGTTCAGTTAATAACTTGTATGTGCTTAGACCCCCTGTGGATAGAATACAATAAATAGTTTTTCTTGTTCTGGAGTGAAATATAAGAAACTAGGAAAAATTGGCTTCACTTCCAACTTTTCTTTAAAGGCATTATGGCAGATAAATGTCTTTTTCTGGGTTCCCAAATGTTATAAAAAGTCACCAGGAAAAGAAGCTCTCACAAGACAAGCATCTACATATGCAGGTGCCAGCTCACCTGTAATTATTCAGCCACAGATAAGGCTGCACTTCCGGGTTCTAAAGGCGAGCACGTGCAGATGGGCCCTCAGGCACGAAGATGCTTGAATGTTAAAGGACCCGGGCGTGACCCATGCACATGCATGCGTGGTTCCATCCACGTATGACTCAGCTAAACCCTTGCGTGCATATGTGAGCCTGTCATCTGCGTATGACGTACTCACGCCAACCCTTGTGTGCATGCGGTAGGCAGCTTTTAGAGGCTGGATGCGCCATCTTTTTCTCTCTTTCTCTCTCTGCACACCGATCCCAGGCCTGTATGCACCCCCTCAAAAAAAAAAAAACTCCTAAGCGGGTTTGTTGCGTGTTCCGTGTTTCCTTCTCACTCGCGCACAGGTAATTCCATCACCTGGATATTCCCCAAGGCTAACTTTCTGCAGTGCAGGGCTTCTTATGCGTCAGGCAGACCTTAATGCCCATATGCTGGTTCCACAGGCTGCCTCACTGGCTCACAGCAGGCACGAATGCCAGGGGACGAAACCTCCTGTTTTCTTCTACATTTGTTTCCTCTATTTCTGTCCCCTTTCTTGCTCTCTGATCTCTAGAGTTCAATGCAGCTGTGCACCCAGGTAGAGAAGCTGACAATTTGCGAGGCTTCAAGGATCTGAAAAGTTACCTCCAACTCCACGTTTCCTTTTGCTCGTATGATGGATGTCTCTCGGAGGTTGTTTTCAGCGAGACTTAGAAATGGAGTTGTTAGCGCTCATTAAAAGGCGCTATAAAACCTGGGCTATAGCAATAGCTCGGTTGGTAGACTGCTTGCCTAGTGGGCATGACGGCCTGAGTTCGGTGCCCCAGTACTGTATAAGTTAGGTGTGGTGGTGCACATCTATAGGCCCAGCTTTTAGGAGAAGAGGCAAAAGGATTAGGAGTTCAAGGCCAGCCTGGGATACAAGAGAATTAGACCCCACCTCAAAATAACAATAAAACTCTTGTGAATAGGTGATTTTGCAATATATTTAATTTATGTGTATGCACTTACATGAGTTTATACACTTCATGCGTGCACAGGTACCCAAAGAGGCCAGAGGGCAGTGGATTCCTGGAAGTTGAAGTTGTGAGTTGCCTGAAGGGCATTTAATCACTGATCCATCTCTCCAACCTGATTTTGATCTCAAATCCTATTCTGAGGCAATTTTTGCAGGGCATGAGGATGAAAAAGGATACTGAGGACCAGGCACAATAACTTACTCATTCAAGAAGGTATACCACAGTGTCAGGCATGTTGATCCTACTTAGCCAAAGATAGCTGCACACGTATAGAGAGCAGAAACGAGCAGAAACGACTGTATACAGCTCACGTTTGCTTACAATCAGTACCCTTCATATAGCAGGAAGTTATGTCAGTGTTCAGTCAAAGGCAGCAGAACAAAAACGTTTTCTTGACCTCATTTTATTCTTCAGTCTTATATCAGGTTACAAGGGTTACAGAATGGAAAGTTTGGTCCCATGTACCAAGTAGAAAGTAAAGGTCCCTTTATTTGGATCTGTTTTTCATTTCTCTTTTAATTATGGTCAAGAGTATTTGAGCTGGAGTCGACAGAGCTGATCCTCTGACCTTGTCCTTGAATATTCCTTCCTAGGAACCTGACTAGCCGAGAGTGCAATGGTTTATGAGATTTGCAGCCTGTTGAAAAGCTGAACTGCTCCTCCCAGGATCTAGTGTAGGGAGGGAAGACATGTGCTAAATCACTGCAGCCAGGTGAATTAGCAATCACAGGAGTAAAAGCACAATGTGTCCATGCCGCCTCAGATGCAACAAGAATAACAGTCACCGCTCATTCCCTAGCAGAGTTCTGTAGCCGCTCTACCACGTGTAGGGGAGAGTGAGAGGGTCCATCCAGAAGGGTTCCAGTTCTAGGAACATAGAGCTACTTCAAGACATCTAATTTAGAAGGGGGTGGAGTTTGGTCAACCTCTCTGGGATGTGATAGTTTAGCCAGACGTGTAAGAGAGTAGAAAGTGCCAGGCGGTGGTGGCGCACGCCTTTAATCCCAGCACTTGGGAGGCAGAGGCAGGCAGATCTCTGTGAGTTCAAGGCCAGCCTGGTCTACAAGAGCTAGTTCCATGACTGGCACCAGAGCTACAGAGAAACCCTGTCTCAAAAAAAACAAAGCAAAACAAAACAAGCAAACAAACAAACAAAAAAAGAGAGTAGAAAGTAATAGAAAGGGAATTCTCAGCTATAGGCAATGCCTATAATGTGTGACGGTGTTGAAACAGGAAGGAGCGATGAGTCTTGATGCTGGGAAGGAGGTTGACAAGGATGGAAGGAGCTGAGCGAGTAAGAGAGATGCAGAAAAGTGAGGGAAGATCACTCAGACCCCACCACCCCCTTATCTGCTGGTTGGTCACCAAGGGGATTGGAAGAGAAGTTAGTAATGGTCTCTCAAAATCTTAAACATGGAACTGCTATATGATCCAGGGTATACACACTAAGAATATACCTCAAAGTAGGGGCTCAAACATATATTTCTGTATCAACAGTTCATAGCAGCAACAGACAAAATGTCTATTGCTTGGAGTTCATCAACAGATTAACAAAGAAAATGTGCTGATCATGTATGATAAAATATCATCCAGCTTGAACAAAGGAAAGGAGACACTAACCGAGGTTACAGCATGAATAAACCTTGAGGACATCGTGCTAAGTGAAATAAGCACAACAGAAAAGGACAGGCATTCTGTAGCTTTACTGTATGAGGTAGTTTGTGGGAAGGGGGGAGGAGAATGAGGAGCTACTGTTTATCAGGTATAGACATTCAGATTTGTAAGATAAGAAAGTTCTGATGATGTTGGATGATGGTGAGGGCTACACAACATGACTGTCTGCAGGACCACTCAGCTGTATACTTAAAAATGGTCACTGTAAAAGCCTTGTGTGGTGGCCCATGCTTGGAATACCAGGCTGGGCATATGGAGATGGCAGATCCCTGAGACTCTTACTGGGTGAGTCCAGACCAGAGAGAAAGCCTGTTTCAAAAAATTCAAGGTGTACTGAGCTGGTTTCAAAAAACCAAGGTGCTACTAACACCTGATTTTTGACAAAGAAGCAAAAAATATAAAATGGAAAAAAGAAAGCATGTTCAACAAATGGTGCTGGCATAACTGGATATCAACATGTAGAAGAATAAAATTAGGTCCATATTTATTGCCATGCACAAAACAAGTCCAAATGGATCAAAGACCTTAACATAAAACCAACCACACTGAACCTCATAGAAGAGAAAGTGGGAAGTACACTTGAATACACTGGCACAGAAGACCACTTCCTAAATATAACCCCAGCATCACAGACACTGAGAACAACAATTAAAAAATGGGACCTCCTGAAACTGAGAAGCTTCTATAAAGCAAAGGACATGGTCAACAAGACAAAATGACAGCCTACAGTATGAGAAAAGACCTTCATCAACCCCACATCAGGCAGAGGGTTGATCTCCAAAATATACAAAGAACTCAAGAAATTAGTTATGAAAAGAACAAATAATCCAATAAAAATGGGTTACAGACCTAAACAAAGAACTCTCAAGAGATGAATCTAAAATGACTGAAAGACACTTAAGGAAATGCTCAACATCCTTAGCCATAGAGAAATGAAAATCAAAACAACTCTGAGATTTTATCTTACATTTATCAGAATGGCCAAGATCAAAAACATTGTTGACAGCTTATGCTGGAGACGTTGTGGGGAAAAGGGAACACTTCTGCACTGCTAGTGGGAATGCAAGCTTGTATAGCCCCTTTGGATATTAGTATGGCGATTTCTAAGAAAATTAGGAAACCACCTACCTCAAGACCCAGCAATACCACTTTTGGGTATATAACCAAAGGATGCTCAATTGTGCCACAAGGACATGTGCTCAACTATGTTTATAGCAGCATTATTTGTCATAGCCAGAACCTGGAAACAACCTAAATGCCCCTTGACCGAAGAATAGATAAGGAAAATGTGTTACATTCACACAATGGAGTACTACACAGCAGAAAAAATAATGACATCTTGAAATTTGCGGGCAAATGGATGGATCTAGAAAACATCATATTGAGTGATGTAATCCAGACCCAGAAAGACAAATATCATATGTACTCACTTATAAGTGGCTTTTAGACATAAAGCAAAGAAAAGCCAGCCTATAATTCACAATCCCAAAGAACCTAGACAATAATGAGGACCCTAAGAGAGCCATACATGAATCTAATCTACATGGGAAGTATAAAAAGATCTCCTGAGTAAATTGGGAGCATGGGGACCATGGGAGAGGGTTGAAAGGGAGAAAAAAAACAACCAAGGTGTAGTGCACCTGAGGAATGACAATTGAGGTTGACCTTTGACATGCATATGCACACAAAATTCACTCTCTTTCTCTCTCACATAAGTGAATATTACACAATGTATATTTTACCACATAAAACAAAAAGTAGATTGGGGAAGACAAAGGGGGAGAGTGGAATTGGAAGCTAAGTGACGGGGAGACCAGCTCTCTGGTTTTCCTGATCGCTTTAGGAAGAGTCCAGGCTTGCTTAGAGTGGAAAGCACAGTCGAGTAGAAGCGAAAAGGTCCTCCATTCTTGTTGAGGTGGCTTGATGATGGACTAGAAGAGGACACAAGAAAGAAAGAGTTGAAGGTTGGGCTCTGTGAGCATAAAGAGAAATGGAGCTACCACTGATTGCACCAGGCTGTAGCCCTGATGGTATAGCACTTACCTAACATGGAGGAAGTCTAGGGTTTGATTCCCAAATACCATATATACTGGATGTGCATACCTGTAATCTCAGTGCTAGGGAGGTAGCAGCAGGAGGACCAGGAGTTTAAGGTCACTATGAGTTTGAGGTCAGTCATATATATGTGTGTGTGTACCCGCGTGTGTGTATTTATGTGTAAACACACACACACACACATAAAAATAAAGTTGCACTAATTGCAGTGGCAAGTGCTGGGAGTTGGGGGAACTAAGCATCAGAGTTCAAACACTCAAGCTGAGACACAGTACCTTTGACATGACTGTGAGAGATTCAAGAAGAGATGTCAAATGGGAGGCTGTAGAGACAAGTCTGGAGTTCAGAAGGACATTCCAGGGAGGGGATGGGAGATGACAGAATGGCTTTATTGAAACCACAGGAACACGTGAGATTACTCAAGTGGAGGGTGTATACCAGTCAAGAAAAACAACAACAAAAATCCAGTCCAAGAAATAAAACAAGCCCACACCAGATCTGGCAGGTCAGCCTTAAATTCCAGCAAATTAGCTTGTTTTTCCTCCTTAACCAAAGTTGTGGGCACTTTGAATGATGTTGGTGCCTATCTATAAAAATCTTCTGGTGCCTAAATATAAATGTCTTCTGGAGAACAAGAGTACAGAACAGTCATTGAAGACCAGCGTTCTGGTAGTCACATGGACTCCTGCCCGTCTCTCCAGTTGCAGAATGCAGATGGTCAGTGGTTTGGAGCACAGGAAGCCTTTACCCTTCAAGGCTTGAATTCATGTAGGCTCTTACTAAATTCACCTTCCCTAATCTTTGCACGAGAGTGCTGAACAGGAGAAAGAGAGAAAACAGACTAACGGGTGACACGCATGAGTGGAGACACAGCTAGGCCCACAGCACACCTTGAACTGTGAAGGCTTCTGTATTCCTGTCTGCTTCTGTTTATCTAGGAATCTCCACTTTTCTTCAGCCAGTCTGATGGCAGCAAATAACAGAGTGCATTAAAATCCCTTTAGGAGAGATAGGCATAGGAGGCTTTTCCATCCTCTGGTGTCTTCGATTTCTTCGGTGTTGTTCAAGTTTTCAGTACAGGTCTTTTGCTTCTTTGGTTAGATTCCTTCCTTCCTTCCTTCCTTCCTTCCTTCCTTCCTTCCTTCCTTCCTTCCTTCCTTCCTTCCGTCCTTCCTTCCTATCTATCTATTATTTGTCTTCCTTCCTATCTATCTATTATTTGTCTTCCTTCCTATCTATCTATCTATCTATCTATCTATCTATCTATCTATCTATCTATCTATCTATCTATCTATCTATCTATCTATCTTTTGTCTTAAGGTTTTCTATTACTGTGATGAAACACCATGACCAAAAAAGCAAGTCGGGGAGAAAAGGGTTTCTTTGGCTTACACTTCAGCATGGCTGTTCATCACTGAAGGAAGTCAGGGCAGGAACTCAAACAGGGCAGGATCCTGGATGCAGGAGCTGATGCAGAGGCCATGGAGGAGAGTTGCTTACTGGTTTGCTTCCCCAGGCTTGCTCAGCCTGCTTTGTTATAGAACTCAGGACCACTAGCCCAGGGATGGCATCACTCGCATGGGCTGGCCCTTCCCTCATTGATCTAGTGAGAAAATGCCTTATAAGTGGATCTCAAGGAGGCATTTCCTCAACTGAGGCTCCTTCCTCTGATGACTCTATAGCTTGTGTCAAGTTCTCACACGAAACCACCCAGTGCAAGGCCCATATAAATAGAATTGTTTGTTGTTGGTTTATAGGAAAGCTGCTGATTTTTGTGTGCTAATTTTGCAGTTTATTCTACTGCTTTGCTGATTGTTTACTTGCTGTAGGGGTTTTCTGATGGAGTCATTAGTGCCTTTTATGTATAAAATCATACCATCTGAAAATAAAAATACTTTGACTTCTTCATTTCCTATTTTGTGTCCCCTTTATTACCTTTACCTGTTTTATTGCTTTAGCTAAGGCTTCAGCTCCATATTGAACAGGGTTAGAGGAGAGAGTAGGCATCCTTTTCTTTTTTTTTTTTAGTTGATTTTATTGTACTCTATATATTTCTCTGCTCCCCTCCCTTCTTCTTCCCTCCCCTTCAAAATTCTCCCATGATCCCCGTGCTCCCAATTTACTCAGGAGATCTTGTCTTTTTTTACCTCCCATGTAGATTAGATCTATGATGTCTCTCTTAGGGTCTTCATTGTTGTCTAGGTTCTCTGGGATTGTGATTTGTGAGCTGGTTTTCTTTGCTTTATGTCTATAAGACACTTAGGAGTAATATGAGAGTTGTCTTTCTGGGTCTGGGTTACCTCACTCCGGCATTCTTTTCTTGTTCATGATTTGAATGGAAATGTTTTGAGTTTTTCTCCTTTTAGGATGATGTTGGCTGTGGTCTTGATGCAGATTGCCTTTATTATGTTGAGGTATGCCCCTTGTATTCCTAGATTTTCCAGAAGTTCTGGAAATGGATAATGAAGTTCATGAATGGATAATGGATTTTGGTGAAGGCCCTCTTTGCATCTAATGAGATGATCATGTAGCCTCTGCTCAAGAGTCTAAATAGTGGATTACATTTATTGATTTATGTATGTTGAATCAGCCCTGCACCTCTGGATAAAGCCAACTTGATCATGGTGGAGAATCTTTTTGATGTGTTCTTGAATTCAGTTTACAAGTATTTTGCTGAAAATCTTTCCTGATCATTAGCGAAACTGGTCTATAATTTGGGAGAGACTAGTAAGGGGATTGGGGGATGAATTGGAACAGAGGGAGTAGGAGGTGGCCTTGCTCAAAACACATTGTAGGCATGTACAAAATTTCAAGCAATAAAAAGAGAGATGAATTGTCAGCAAGAGATTCTAGTGATAAAAAATGAGACAGCTACCAGATTGGATTCATTCTCTTCCTCCCTCCCCCCTTACCTCTTCCTCCCCCTCTTCCTTACTGTTTTACTCTCCCTCTCCTTATTTGTCTCCCCTCCCTCCCCTCTCTGTCTTTCTTGCAGTACACTTGGAGGTTATAGTGAGCTTTCATTTCCTGGACACGCTCTAGTTGATCCAGACGTGAAAAGAGATGAGGAATTAGTTTGAGAATAAACAGTCAAGGTTTTTATGACCAAGTAAGAACTTCCTACATGCTTAGCAAATCCTCCAAAAAATTGGCATTTGGATGGGGAAGAATTAACCATCCACAGTCTTGGACTAGGATGGGGTTGCTATGATTTCTGTTGACATAAAGCTGAGGATCTGGGATCTGCTGAGACACATGTGCACTCTACTGCCTGAGCTGTCTCTCCAGCACATAGTCACTTATTTAATTGGGCATGTTCCTGTGTATGTGTGTAGGTACACATGCACATATGTGTGTATGTTGGAGGCCAAGGGATAATTACAGGTGCTGTCTCAGGAAGGCGATCCACTTTCTTTGAGACAGGGTTTCTCATAGGCTTGAAGCTTACTAATTAGACTAGATTGGCTGGCCAGGAAGCTCCAAGGCTACAGGGAGGGCGTAGGAGAGGACAGGCTCGAACAAGCCATTCAATGTGCTGAAGGTTAACTGATAACAGTCATGTCATAAAACAGACAACTTTCATTTGAAGGATCCTATAGCCTTGCCCAAAATGACCTAATTTATCTCTACCACTGTCCCAATGAGTTAGTCAAATATTACTTATTATTACTACAAGAGTTTGGGTCCATCTGGTGACATGGTGAAGTTGGACAGCAAATGGAGAAATAAAATTTAGTGTGTTCTCCAAATATTTCCTGAAAGAATACTGAATTGTAGGCAGGACAAGCTATGGTGAAGAGCAAGAAGAAACAATGATGAATGGATTTCTTACTTATTAAAATAAATATGACCAAGTTGAATCTGGTGGTCCATATAATTTATAGTGCAAAATACTGAGACTTGGTTATTGTTAAAAGTATTCTTAAAATTGTGTGTCTCTGTGTGTGAGATCTGTGTAAGTGAATGTCCATACGGGAGTGGGTATGCATTGGGCCTAGAAGAGAGCATTGGATCCCTATGATCTGGAATTATAGGTGGTTGTTAGCTGCCCAGAATGGGGTGTTGGGAGTGGGACTTGGGTCCTCTGAGAAGCAGCAGGTGCCCTTAACAACTTAGCCATCTCTCTAGCCTTGAGACCTGGTTATTTGATCTTTTAGATAATTAGATAATTTGCTCCATAGAAGAGTTTCTTATAAATAAACCCACATTTTCTCCTAGCATATCTGAGTATCTAAGTTTCTGTGTATTTACTTACATGTATAAACTTATTATCTGTCAATCATTGGTGTAGGAGGTCCTTCTTTCTATGTGTTGCTTGTATTGGTTAATGAATAAAGAAACTGCCTTGGCCTGATAGGGGCAGAACTTAGGAAGGACGGGAAGATGGAACTGAATTCTGGGAGGAAGAAAGCAGAGTCAGAGGAACACCATGGAACCACCAGAGACAGACATGCTGATTTTTTTCCCGGTAAGCCACTGCCATGTGGAGATATACAGATTAATAGAAATGGGTTAAATCAAGATGTGAGAGTTAGCCAATAAGAGGCTAGAACTAATGGGCCAAACAGTGATTTAATTAATACAATTTCTGTGTGGTTATTTCGGGACTGAGCTAGCTGGGTGGTCAGGATGAACAAGCAGGCCCTCCTCCAACAAATCATCCATCTATCTTTCTTATCCTTCTGTCTTATTTATCCATCCATTCACTTGTGCATTCATTCATATCTTTATTTTTATCTCTTTCTATCTACTTGCAGACTTGAGTTTCATCATGATATTTCAGCCAAAGATAGACTGCATAAACAAAATAGTACTTCCATAATACAGAACTGTAAAATTCTTATCAAGCAGGAGCACTGGAACATTATAGCAGAATGCATCACTCAGTCATTCATGGTGATATTCATGTGACAAACTCGCTGTGCTTTACAACATATGCAAACATTTACAACATACGTGTAGCACTAGTGCTTGATAATAAATGACTATAATATTGATTGCATTAGGCAGAATTCTCTAGAGGAGCAGAGTTAGCAGATGTTGTGTATGCATGTGTGTGATATATAATATATATATGTATAATAAAGGGGGTTTGTTAGATTGACTTCAAACTGCTCTGAGCTGGAAAGTTGAACAGTGCTCATCTGCGTGCCGGAGAGTCTGATTCTACAAAGCTAGATGACTCAGCAGTGCCATACAGGTGATGAAGACCTGGAAGACTCCTGTAAAATCTCTGGTATCTAGGCCACATTGGAAGACAAGACTGGAGAAGCAAGATTCTCGGCAAAGGGCTATGGCATCATCATCAGGATAGATGCACTTAGAGATTCACTTAGAGGCAAGAGGAGAAAGCATGCAAGTGGGCAAGACTGCTTAGTCCTTGGACCTCCTTATAGTTTGTCTACTGTAGGAAGGCACAGCTCACTCTTTGGGAGTGTCTTCTCCCCTCAACTCCTTCCTGTAAATGCCCTTACAGGCCCACCTAGAGGACTGTACCTTAGTTGACTCTAGAACCAATGAGGTTGAAAATAAAGATCAATCATCATAATTGTTTATATATTTATCTTCTTTTACCTCTTCATCTTCTTCCTCCCCTTCCTCCACTTCTCCCTCCTCTTCTTCTTCTTCCTCCTATTGGTCCTGTTTCTTTTCCTCCCCCTTTAAAAATATTTATTTATATTTTATGTATGAGAGCTCTGCATGTATGCCTGCATGCCAGAAGAGGGATCAGACAGAAGAGGGAATCAGATCCTATTATAGATGGTAGTGAGCTATCATGTGGTTGCTGAGAATTGAACTCAGGACCTCTGGAAGAGCAACCAGTATTCTTAATCACTGAACCATCTCTCCAGCCCTTCTTCCCTTTCTTCTTCTTCTTGCTCCTCCTTGATGTGGGATTCCCCTCTGTATGCCATGAGTATGTTTTATTACCTTTGGTTGATAAAGAAGCTGCTTTAGCCAATGGTTTAGCATAGTAAAGCCAGGTGGGAAATCTGAACAGAGATACAGAGAGAAAGTAGGTGGAGTCAAAGAGACATCATGTAGCTGCCAAAGGAGACAGACGCTGGACCCTTACCAGTAAGCCACAGCCTTGCACTGATACATAGATTAATAGAAATGGGTTAATTTAAGATGTAAGAGTTAGTTAATAAGAAGCCTGAGCTAATAGGACAAGCAGTATTGTAATTAATATAGTTTCTGTGTGATTATTTGGGTCTGGGTGGCTGGGAACAATTGAGCAGTCTCTGGTTACCCCTCCTCTTCCTCTTCTTCCTCCTCTGATGTGGTTTCCCTAAGTGGCTCCAGATCACTGGATTCCAGGCAGGATTCTTGTCTCTACTTTCTACGAGCTGGAATATACCCAACTTTCTCTGTACTTTAGTCATTATTTTAGAGTGTACTCATTGTACTTACAGAAGTTTCCTGTAAACAGCAGCCTCATATACTTCATGTTTATTATGTATTTAATTTCATTGAGAGGCCCACACTCAGTGATTGACATATACAATCTAGATTTGTATAAGTATACTCTATAATTTTTATATAGTGACAAAATGGTCGAAGATGTATCCACATTGGTAAGGGATATCTATCTGTCTGCCAGTCTATCCTGTCAATCTTCTTCTATCTCTCCACCTCCTCCTATTTCCCTCCCTAACTATTATCCTTCAATTAAAAAAGATAAAATATTTATCTTTAAAAATAGATAAGCAGTTTGGTATAGGATAAAATATTAATGGGATTAGAAAAATAATTACATTGTTGGATAGGGATAGTTTATAGGAACCATGAGTCTATGGACATACAACTGTGGGCAGAACTGGGAATCTGTACATTTTCCACCTTCCACCTCTATCTGTTTTTAAAGGCACTGTGATTTAAACAGACAGTCTTCATAACAATTGTCAAATATTCTTTATGCCATTTCATGAATTAAGAAATGATATTAAGGGGCTGGAGAGATTGTTTAGTGTTGCAAGAGGCATGTGGGCTGCGTCCTTCCGCCTGGCTCCTGGCCACTGAAATAATTACACAGAAACTGTATTTATTTAAACACTGCCTGGCCCATAAGCTCTAGCCTCTTCTTGGCTAACTCTCACATCTTAAACTAACCCATATCTAGTAATCTGTGTATCATCATGGGATCATGGCTTACTGGGAAGATTCTAACCTACATCCATCTCAGGCCAGAGAAGCATGGCATCTGCCACACTTCCTTTCTTCCCAGCATTCTGTTCTGTCTACTCTGCCCACCTAAGGGCTGCCCTATCAAAAGGCCAAGGCAGTCTCTTTATTTAACCAATGAAAGCAACAGAAATACAGAAGGACCTCCTACACCAGTTCCCCTTTTTCTGTTTAAACAAAAAAGAAAGGCTTTTAGTTTAACATAGTAAAATTACATATAACAAAACAGTTATAAAGTAAGAATTACAATTACAACCTATTTTATTTTTTATCATGACAAAGGAAAACTATAACTATAACTATCCATTCTTCAACTCCATCAAAGACTCCAGAAGGATATAATATTACCTAAGTAAACAAGTAATAAACTCTAGAAGTGACAGAGACATCTCGCTGCCTGGATAGTCACCCAAAGTTCTTTTGCACCGTTGGGACATCCATCTTCGGCCTACACGCCCATAGTATCCAGTAGACATTTCTATGAAGCAGAAAAATTTAAAGACAGTTTAGTCACTTTCTTTTGTATCCTGTAGAATGTTTCACAGACTCTTTCATGAAGCAGGAACCCTGAAGGATCATCTCACCTTTAGGCAAGGTTAGCAGTCCTCTCTCTGCGAGTTCTTTGTGTCCATTTAAGCAGTCCAGGCAAGAGCAGTTTCTTGCCCAAATGGCTATTAAACTCCATAAGGAGCCTCTTTGATACCTGTCTTCCTCTTGAAGTAGCTGGTGCTGCCAGGAGCAGACATGTCTCATTGTCATGAAAAGCCCTAAGTTATTAAAACATTAAATGCCATATTCTGTTGTCTTTGAAAGATATGAAAAATGCTATCTGAAATATATCTATGCACATCTAGAAAATCTAACTAACATGACTACAAACTTGACTATATCAATGATTATCCATTAACAACCTATATTTCCTAATTATACATTACATTTTTAAATGAACTACACAATCACAATACCTTAATCAAGATCAGAAATACACATATAACAAGATTGATCTTAAATTTATATCAACAAAGCAAAATTTATACCAATGTAAATTATTCATATCTATATCATCTCCCCCTTTAAATTTAAATTTAAAGAACATTTATAAACAATATTTGGGAATATGGGCATAGTTACTTCTCTCCAAACTTTTTTTTGTTGTATGGGGGCGCTGTCAATCAGGTCTTTCATGGTGTATTCTGTTTATCTTAGTCACCAGTCGAGTTAAGTAATTTTCTGAAGGTGTTCACAGTGACCTTTTAGGAGGGTGTGGTCTATCAAACCACATTGGTGTAGAAGGAATCCACAGGGTCCCATCCTCTGTGAAAACAAAAGAAGAACCTGTCTTCCAAAGCATCATAACCTTAGACCCAAATTTTGAAGTAATAATAACTTTATAATATCCAGGCTCCCGGTGCGTACCCAAAATAATTACACTGAAACTGTATTCATTTAATTACTGCCTGGCCCATTAGTTCTGGCTTCTTCTTGGCTAACTCTTACATATTAAACTAACCTATATCTAGTAATCTGTGTATCACCACGGGGTCATGGCTTACCGGGAAGATTCTAACCTACATCCATCTCAGGCTGGAGAAACATGGCGTCTGCCACACTTCCTTTCTCCCCAGCATTCTGTTCTGTCTACTCCGCCCACCTAAGGGCTGCCCTATCAAAAGGCCAAGGCAGTCTCTTTATTTAACCAA
This sequence comes from Ondatra zibethicus, assembly GCA_004026605.1. Taxonomy (NCBI): domain Eukaryota; kingdom Metazoa; phylum Chordata; class Mammalia; order Rodentia; family Cricetidae; genus Ondatra; species Ondatra zibethicus. The sequence continues at coordinate 205,646 of PVIU01001036.1, read as the reverse complement.
TGAAAGCAACATAAACACAGAAGGAATTCCTACATCAGTTTAGCAGTTGAGGACACTGGCTGCTCTTTTAGAGGAGCTGGTTTCAGCTATCAGCACCTACATAACTGTTCATAAATCCAGTTTCAGGGGATCTGATCCCCTTTTCTGGACTCATGGGCACTAGGCACAGAAATGGCACAGACAAATATGCAGGCCAAACACCCACACATGAAAGAATAAGAAAGAGGAGGAGGAAGGAAGGAAGGGGAAAAAGAAAAAAAATTAGTTAGGAAATTTACCTAAAGTCCCAGAGATAAATGAAGAAGATTTGGATGTATCTATATGACTCCAAAGCAACCTATATATCAAACTGCTTCACTAGGATGGCTTTGTGATGGCTTTTCTGTCTTGTTACAAACAAATTCAGAATTCATCCCAGCAAGTGCATCTCAATTACCTACACACAAGACAGATTTTGTGAAAATGCTCATTTGATGGCCTTCTTTAATGTAAAGGGCTATGGTACAACCTGTTGGGATTTACTCCTGGCCTCCAAACTTTGTTTTAAAAACCCAGAAAAAGAACATGGAGTAAATCTCCATGGTCATGAGAAACCTTGCTAGAGGCATATTCTAATTGCTCAAGTACATATTCTTCACCAATCACATCTTCCCTAGTTCTTACACCTACATAAAGGCTAGGTGAGCAGTGTCTTCTAGACAGCTGAATGATAAGCTCATTCTTCTACTATGTCAGTTGCTTTTTTTGCATGGCAGAGCAAGTCGGGTGGTGGCGGCGCACACCTTTAATCTCAGCACTCAGGAGGCAGAGGCAGGTGGATCTCTGTGAGTTTGAGGTCAGCCTGGTCCACAGAGTGAGTTCCAGGACTGGCTTCATAGCTACTGAGAAACCCTGTCTCAAACAAAACAAAACAAAACAACCAAAAAAAAAAAACACCACCAAAATGTGTGGCAGAGCAACTTAAGGATGGGCTAGTTCACTTAGACTCACCAAGGATGCAGTCCACCGTGGCAGGAAAGGCATGGCGGCAGGAGCAGAAGGTGGCTGGTCTTGCTGCAGTCATGAAGCAGACAGGTAAATGTTGCTTTTCAGCTCATTTTCTTTTTTTTTTTTTTTAATCTGGTCTGGCACTCTAGCCCATGGGTCAGTGATGCTACTCACATTCAGGAGAGGTTTCTTAGCTCAGCTAAACTTCTCTGGAACCGACCTCAAAAACACCCCCAAAGGTCTATTTCCTAGGTCAGTAGTTCTCAACCTGTGGGCTTTGATCCTTTTGGGGGTCAAATGACTCTTTCACATGGGGTCACATATAAGATATTTAAGATATTTACATTATGATATATGACTGTAGCAAAATTACAGTTATGAAGTAGCAACAAAAATAATTTTATGGTTGGGGGGTCACCAAAACATGAGGAACTGTGTTAAAGGGTCATAGGAATAGGAAGGTTGAGAACCATTGTCCTAGGCTATTCTAAATTTGGTTGAGTTAACTATGAAGATTGAACTAACACACACACACACACACACACACACACACACACACTCACATTGAACCATTACAGTTGTCTTACTGAGCAGGTACTCTTGGTTCTTTAATGGAAGCAGTATCTTGATTACTGACCTTTAAATACACCCTTACATTTCATAATGTGTAGCCACTTAATTTTGCACAGATACAACTTCAAATTACATGCCATGTCCTTCTGTGTTCGCTCTGTCCAACTGACATTTCAAACGAGATATTCAGCTTACAGGTATATGGTGAGGGTTATAGAGCTATAGAGTTTCAGAGATCGTGGGTGTTGAAATATTTATCCTTTCCAAACAGGTAAGCAGTCTGGTATGGGAGAAAATATTCATGAAATCAGAAAAATACAATTACATTGCCAGATATGGATATTCATAAGAAACAGGAGTCTATGGTCACATGACCATGGGAAGAACTGAGAATCTATGAAATCATTATCCAATCCTTTAGAGTTCTCTTCACATTTGGGAAGACACAGTTTCCCAGTGCCCAGGGTCCATTGCACCTGAATATGGGGTAAAAAAAAATCAGGCTGGTTGTAAAAGTGATGAAGGAGCCTCATAAAAGTGAAGCTGATATGCGTATCAGAATGCTACCACATGCTTTATTGCTGTTGTAACTGCCCAGTAGATTCTGTTTCTCGGAACAAGGCCACATATAAATATTCCTTGTTAGGTACATGTGCTGCTTCTCTTGAAGCATTTTTTTTGGTTTCATCTGTCACAGGTGACATGAATCTTGGCCAGAAGCTGCTAGCTGAAACAGTTTCCTCTGCTGCCTCTCTGCTACCAACGATAGAACAAAGTCGCCCATCCTTTCTGTCCGGACATATATGGGATCTCAGGTGCCAGGCAGCAAACTGCAGTCTGTTTAGCTGGTGGGACCAAGGCAGCTATTAGAGAAAGGGATTCAAACCTGGTGGAAATAACTGGAGCAACTGAAGTCCCGTCTGAATACCAATGGGAAAAGAGCACACTACTTCCACAGGAAGAGGAACGCTCCCCTTGGGGTAGGCTCAGACTCACCTAGCACAGGAATGACAACAGAATGTCAGGCCACTCTAGGTAGAAGGACAAAGAAACAAAGTAGCAGGGTTTGGTTTGTGCCAGGTGACTGCAAAGGTTCCTGTACCCACTCTGCCACGAGTTCGCTTGTGTGGAAAAATGTGTTGGGAGCACTGCCTGCCTCTGTTAGTCATAGCAACCATCTTCTCCCAACCTGGCCTCTAACTCCTTTCCAATTGGATGATCCAAGATTCTCTAGATAAGGGGGAAGGGGACAGGATCTTTGGCTTGTCTTCTATCCCTTTCTAAGCTTTTGCGGTCTGTTTGAAAAGTAAACTTAGGTTTTCTCACAAAACGAATGACAAGAAAGAAAAGGAAAAAAGTCGCTCAGGGCAGAGTGGCAGTGACTTCTTGTAGCCAACTTCCTGCTTCTGCCAAGCCAGACAGAGCCTGTGTCCTCAGCTCACCCTGGCCCTGCGAGCCGCCGTATGCAAACAAGCGGTTTCAGGGCCTTCCCATAAGAGACTCACAAAGCAAACAGAAATGAAACGAAAACAAAAAACAAAACCACCGTCGCCACCAACTACAGAAAACACTCCACCACGACTAATTAATTCCAAGAGATGGCTGCAGAGCAGCGGTGGGGGTGGTGTGGGGTGGGGAGTGGGTGTGGTATCGAGGGTCCACTCTGGCCCTTTAAGCTGTAGGCTCCCAATTTGCTTTGATGGGAAAACAGAACTGGCAATCAAGAGTCTTTGACCAACTTGCCAGACTTATTTCACAAGTAGCCTTTTTCTTTTATTTATTTAAAAATTATTTACTGACTTATTTTAGCGAGAGAGTCGAGTCTCACTAGATAGCTCAGAACTGGTTCTGAATTTGGAACCTTTCTTCCTTCACCTCCGAACTGCTGGGACTGTAGGCATGAACTATCACAGGCTGAAGGTCGCGTTGCTGTTGCCGTTTTTGATACACGTTGCTTAACATCCCCACTATCAAGACGTACCAACTTTTAAGAAATGAACTGAGGTAGTCTCACTGAGTTGCCGGGACTGGCCTTGAACTCATTCTGTTGCCCAGGTAGACTTTGAACTACCTCTGCCTTAACCTGTTGAGTATCTGGGATTAAGAACCTATGCCACAGGGTCCTGATGAAAGTTGATTTTTAAAAAAACTGTTTTTGTGTTGGTTACTTTTTCATTACTCTAACCAAAGCTCCCGAAGAAAGGAAGAATTAGTTCTGGCTTACAGTCCCTGGCAGAAAGGGGGGGTGGGTGGCCGGAGAACCAGGATGGTCACAGTGCATCGGCAGTAAGGAGGCAGAGGGCAATGAATGTACTCAGCTAGCTTTCTCTACTTTTCCGTAGTCCAGCTCATAGTACAATGCTGCCTATATTTAGGGTGGGCCTTCCCAGTTCAAATAGCTTAATCTAGAACCCAACCCACACAGACACGCCCAGAGACACGTCTCTTCAGCAATCGTACAAGTCAGCGCTCGATAGTAACCATGACTCCTGTGATCCTGCAAGAGCTTACCACAGTCCACACCACTGCCATTCTACAGTCATGGGCACCACTGTGCAGCAGGGTCCCTGCCACGAGGATAAACACCTCTGCTCTTTGGCTCTGTACTTCTGATGCCCGTATTTGATCTATAGAGTCACCTTCTAAACAGCACCTGCTGATCATGTAATCATCCAGGTCTGTGTTTTAGCCCAAGGCTGAATGGGAAATGGAAAGCCCAGACAGAAAGATATAGCTTAGCTATGTACATGGAGTATATAAAATAGAGTCTACTGGGAAATAAATGTATTTGTTTCTCCTTTCTGTGGTTGAAGGTAACATTGGTTACAGACTCTATTTTCCCCTTATTTTCATTAGCCTTTGGGTAATTAAGACTTCCTGTAAGAGTTAAGTTGTTTCTACTGGTCTAAATACAACGTCAGTCCAAGCCTCCTTCAGTAACTTTTATAGGCTTTGGGTGGAGTTGCTAAAATGATTGATTAGAAAGCTTACTGAATCTTACTTTCCTCATTTTCTTTTGTGATTTTTTTTCAAAAATTAGTGTCATTTTTGGTTCATGGGGACATTTTGAAAATATTTTAAAATATATTTGAAGCTAAGGGCAAATTTTTACTTTTGATATTTATATTTAGGGGGCAAGTAAATGTTTGTAGGGACTGGAGAGATGGCTCAGTGGTTAAGAGCCCTGTTGCTCTTCCAGAGGTCTAGAATCCATATTAGGTGGCTCGAAACTAAACACAACTCCAGCTCCATGGGGTCTGATGCCCTCTTTTGGCCTTCTCAACACACACACACACACACACACACACACACACACACACACACACACGCTAAAGAATTTTTAAAAATGTTTGGAGTAGCCAGGTTGTGGTGGTGCACACTTTTAATCTCAGCACTTGGGAGGCAGAGGCAGGTGGATGTCTGTGAGTTGGAGGCCAGCCTGGTCTACAGAGGACAGCCAGAGAAACGCTGTCTCAAAAAGTAAAAATAAAAAAAAAAAGTTTGGAGTAGTTTGGAACAGCACAGAGCAGGAAGGGGCAAGAAGATTGGAGGATCAGCAGGAAGGCCATGCTGTTATCCAGGAAAGCAGCTTCTCTTAGCAAAGAAGAGAGCCCAACTAAAGGGGAGGAACAGGGCCTGGGAGGCACTGGGCGGTTGGAATGAGCAACATGTAGCCACTGGTGGGATGCATATAGGAAAGCAGATGCTGAGAGCAGGTGCTTGAGTGACAAGAGGAAAGGGTTACTTTTGTATCTGGTGAACCCCAGGTTCCTATCCCAGGAGAGACAAGTTCACCACGGTGGGTGGGCTAGACTGTGCTGCAAGGGCTCCTGTGACTTCTCAGTGAGATGGCCCTTCTCTCCTACTCATCCCTGAGCTGTCCGGATGGTGGAAGGTCATCTCCCCTAGTGTCCCATGCAGTCCAAGTCGCTGTCAACCCTCTGCTCTACTTTGTATAACTTCCCCTTGCTTGTAGACAGTGCCTCTACTGTCCCTGCCTGGAAAGCGTCGACCTTTCTATTGCCTTCTACCCCACCTGGGAAACTTCTTCCCTTTAATGGTCAGTTTTCCCAGAAAGGAGTCTCAGCTGAATGAGCTCTCAGTCTCCATCTCTTTGTCCAGGAATGGAGTTAAGAGTACGAGCAGGCCCGGTCTCAAACTTGAGGAAACTATTGTCTCTGCCGGTTTCTTCGTTGCTCTACTAGGCCAGGCAGAACTTCTTCGTAGGGTCATCCAAATGGCTGTGGTGAGGCAACTATTTCAGAGTCCTCAACAGTTTCAGAGATGCTGGAAAGCCCAGCGTCACACCGTCCTGGTGGAAGGGTTGTCCAGCCAGATCAAACACACAGAAGACTTTCTCATGATGGTGTGGCTAGATTCCAGGTGTTTCTAACAGCCTGTCTGTCATTTGATGCCAAGTTCTAGAACCCACAGAGGGTAAAGACTGGGTTCTGGGGAGAGATGATGAGCTTTTGTGTAAAACATTGAACTTAGGATGTGTCCGTGTGTATAAGATGATGGTACCCAGAATTTGTTAAATGTGCAGGTCTGTTGTACAGGAAGCAAACAGTAGTTGGGAGTTTGTCTGTCTCTTTCTTTCCTTTCTTTGTGTGTATACATATGTGTGTCTTTGTGTGTCTCTGTTTTGCATAGATGTTACACATAGTGCACATGACATTGGTAGCCTCCTATCATTCTCTGCTTTATTTATTTGAGATAAGATCTGTTAGTGAACCAAGATTTAGGCCAATCATTACAAACCTTGATGACCTTGTTTCTCACAATTCTGGGGTTACACATGTGTGTACATGGTCATTCCTGGCATTTTATTTTTATTTAATGTTTTGTTAGAACAACTCAGAAAAAATAAGATTCTGGTTTATTGTTGAACACTGTACATCAAACAGGCCAAAGTAAAATAAAATAAACAGCAACTTTGTAGACACATATACACACACACACACACACACACACAGAGACACACATAACCTTTTATTTTTGGCCTTCTTGACCATTTCATACAAAACAATGTTTGTTTTTTTTTTTAATTTTCAATGTAGATGCTGGGGGTTTGAACTCAAGTCTTCATGCTTGCACACTAAATGCTCTTTCCCAGACAGCCATCTCCGCAGCCCTGGCTGGAGTGTGATAGAAGCTGGGGGAAGTTGAAACTATAGGTAATGAAGCAGGAAGAATAGCATGAAGTAACAGAGCATAGGAAATGAGACGCCTCCAGAGAAAAAACAGGTGCAGAATGGAGGTAGGAATTTACTTTTGAAGATTCTTGTAAATTCGCTTCTCAGAGCCAAGGTCATGTAGTTTAAAACCCAGCGAGGAAAAAATAAGGACAACTGGGGAATGGCAAAATGGCTCAGGACATCCCATTAACCAAAGATGGACCATTTGAGCATTCCTAAGAAAAATGACTTTAATGGATTTGAAGCACATCAATTTGTAAAAATCTCATTATGCAGATGTGTATGGATTATGCTTCTTATTTTATGTCCTTTAGTGTTAGGATAGAGCTGTGTGCCTTAAAACCTTTCATTTTGGGTTTTAAGGCACAATAATTCATCAAAAATAGATGGTGAGTCTATCAAATATCATCTGAATGCTGAGTATCAATCAACAGGCAGCTTGGTCCTGCCTCTCTGCAGAGGAGAAAGGAAGGTTTTAGCAACAAGTCTCGGAAATCACCAGTTTCCCTTGCCGCCTTCATTTTCGACAACTTTAATCCATGTGGATGCACGTATTGAATTACACTTGAATACAAGGGAAATTTAAAAATGCCAAAGCAAGGGAAAATGTTACATGACACATAATTTTAACTGTTTCTCTTTTTTTCCCACTCTGGTAAATTCACACCACTTTAAAGCTATGAAGAGAAGCTGTTGGAAGATCTGCTGCTAAACTTGACAGTTGATGCTGGTGGTCATTAAGGGGGATAGGCACTGTACTTGCCCACAGCCTTGAGTCCTGTATATAAACTGGTCCCCGCTGTAGAAAGTGAATGCTTCTGAAGCGTCGGGACTGGGGCTGGTGTTCTAGTTTAATTTCTGTTCCTGTGACAAAATACCCTGGCCAAAAGCAAGCTAGGGAAGAAAGAGTCTCCTTGGCTTACAGTTCCAGAATATAGTTCATCATTGGAGGGACCTCAAAGCAGCTAGCCACACCACAGTCACAGTCAAGAGCAAGAGAAAGAAACACATCCTTGTGGCTTGCTTCTCAGCCAGTTTCTCTCACTGTCCACACAGTTCAGGGACGCCTGCCTAGGGAATGGTGCTGCCCACAGTGGGCTGGGAGTTCCATCAATTAACAGGCAAGACCAAGCCCACAGGCACTCCCACAGGGCAACTTGAACTAGATAATTCTCACTGAGATTCTTTCTTCCCAGCTTATATAAAACAATGCACCCCATTCTTTATCAACTACACCACACACACACACACACACACACACACACACACACACACACACACACACTACTTTCAAATCACAGATTTCTATGCCTTGTCTCTAACATCTCTTGCTAATCTTATAGTGTGAAACACAGCCTAACTTTAAAAAAAATACCCACTCTTTAATACCATGTCATTCAGGGGTCAGCTTTGAGAACTAACATAAATCTCTGACTGACCAATTCATCATCTCCAGACAGCAAGACATGTCAAGCTTCATGTAGGGAATAAAAAGTAAAATTCAGAATATCTCTCCTGGAGGTCTTCATAAAGGCACAGCAGTTTCGGCTGTGGGAACTTCCAGGTTGTGGGAATAACCAGTGTGAGCCTGAGCAACTCACTTCTTTCTTAAGCCTCGGTTAAATAGAGCTGGAAAGCCAGGCACAGGGATGCATGCCTGTAAACACAGCCCCTGAGAAACTGAGGCATGAGAATCAGGAATTCGTGATTGTCCCCAGCTTTACAGTGAGTTCAAGGTCAGCTTAGGGTACTTGGGACCCCGTTTAGAAGACCCAGTGAAGCCAACCAACAAAACATGGAGCTAAGGAAGAACTGCTTCGCAGGGCCATTGTGAGCGCTGTAAATGTGTAGTTTGGTCACTTGCTCACCCGCTCGCTCACTCATTAACTCACTTCTCACTGGCTCGCTCACTCACTCGCTTGCTCACTTACCCATCCACTCGCTCACTCACTCAAGATGATGTCCTGAGTATAGGAAACCCACAGATGCATGAGACCCCATTTCTACCATGTAGCTTATACGGAGAAGATCTACAAACAAGCAACACAGTAAAATGTGGTCAGTTGGCTTCTTGTTTTCCTGAAAAACACTATGAAGAGCAGGTAAGGCCTAGGTAGGCTGGTCCTTTAAGGGTGTGTGCCAGGTGGATTAGGGGAAGTAAAACCCAGGTGTGAACACGTGCATGCATATACATTGGAAAATTTGTTGCAGATCCCTCTCCTCCCATTCCTTTCACTCACCTCCTCCTCCTCTTCTTTCTCCTCTGTATAATTTTCATCCTTATCCTGGAGGGATGATGGTAACACTGAATAAATGTGATGAATAAACCTGGATGTGGAACTGGGGAGATGGCTCTGTCAGGAAAGTGCTTATCAAGCAAGCATGAGGATCTGAGTTCCATCCCCAGTATCCACTTAAGTAATTCCAGGGCTAGAGAGGAAGAGACAAAGGAGCCCTGAGATTCATTGGCCAGTCAGTAGAATTGATCTCCGGGTTCAACAAGAGACCTTCTCTCAAAAAACCAAGGTGAGGAATGACTGAGGGAGACACCCACTCCTGATGTCTGGCCTCTGCTTGCACACACTTGCACATGCATATACACACATGAACATGTGCACATAAATGTTCCTGAATTTACTGGTTGTTAAGACTAAGCTACGTAGTTGAGGTTGGGAAGACAAGAGTGGGTATAGGAAAAGTCCACATTTAAAGGATGGAGAGGGGTCACTACTTGTTCTGGTTAGTTTTTTATTGACAGCTTGACACACCTTCAAGTAGGGAACCTTAGTTAGGAGTTGCCTCCATCAGACTGGCTGGTGGGCATGTCTGGGGTGTGTGTGTGTGCACTTTTTTTATTGTTAATTGATGTAGGAGGGACCAGCACATTGTAGATGGTTTGCCTACTCCTGAGGAGGATCCTGGGTTTTACAGTAAAGCTAGCTGAGCAGAAGCAGAAATAGCAAGCATTTCAGCATTTCTCCATGCTTTCTGCTTGCTCCCTGCTTGAAGTCCTCCCCACTTCCCTCAGCAATGGACTGTGACCTAGAAGTCTGTCTTAGTTTGTGTTATTGTTGCCGCAATAAACACCGTGACCAAAAGCAAGTTGGGGAAGGGGGGAGGGTTTATTTTGCTTGCAATTTCACATCTTCACAGAAGGAAGTCAGGGCAGGAACTTGGGCAGGAACTCAGACAGGGGAAGATCCTGGAGGGGGGAGCTGATGCAGAGGCCATGGAGGGGAGCAGCTTATTGGCTGGGCTCACTCGGCTTGTTCAGTCTGCTTTCATACAGAACCCAGGACCACCAGCCCAGGGGCAGCCCCATCCCCATGGGCTGGGCCTTGCCTTATCAATCACTAATGAAGAAAATGCCTTACAGGTCTGCCTACAGCCTCATTTTAAGGAAGACAGTTTTTCAGTTGAGGTTCCCTCGTCTCAGATGACTTTAGCTTGTGTCAAGTTGACATGAAACTAGTCAGTACAAAACATAAGTAAGCCAAATGAACCCTTTCTTCCCAAAGTTGCTTTTGGCCAGAGTGTTTTTTCTCAGCAAGAGGAAAGTGGCTAGAACATTGTCACAGAGCTGCGCTTGCTGGAACTGAGAACTGAGCTGGCAGAGAGATGTACAAAGACTTCTGTATCTTGTTGAGCTGAGATATGTCACTTGCGGGTGGTGTGACTTTCACCAAGCGACTTCACTTCTCTCAGTCTTCTATTCTCTACCTCTAAGATTAGGTCATGACTAACCCCTCATTGGGCTGTAGTAAGAGTTAAGTCAGATACTGCCTGTAAAGATGGTAGTATAAATTATCCTTTTCTTAACTGATTGTGTTGGTTAATCTTCATTGTCAATTTTATTGGACCTGGATTCACCATGGAAACATGCTGTAGGTTGTTTCTTCTCTTTGCTCTTTGGGGGGGGCTGCCACCCAGCTCCCACATAAACATACACTGAGTCTCTTATTCATTGCTTATAAATGCCTGATTCTCTCTCTCCCTTTCCCTCTCTCTCTTTTGGTTTTTCAAGACAGGGTTTCTTTGTGTATCTCTGGCTGTCCTGGAACTCACTCTGTAGACCAGGCTGGCTTTGAACTCACAGAGATTCATTTGCTTCTGCCTCCCTAAATGCTGGGATTAAAGGCATGCGCCACCACTGCCCTAGCTAGCTTTTCTTAATTTAAAATATCCCATCTATTTTTTTTGCCTCTGGGCTTTTGATTTTTCTATTTCTGTGTATCTTTCTTTTTAACTCCATGGCTGGCTGGGTAGCTGACCCCTAGCATCCTCCTCTTCTTGTTCTCTCATTCCTTTTCTCCTTCTATGTATTCTCTCTGCCTGCCAGTCCCACCTATCCTTTCTCCTGACTTGTTATTGACCGTTCAGCTCTTTATGAGACCGGTCAGGCGTTTTAGACAGGCAAAGTAATACAGCTTCACTGAGTTAAACAAATGCAACATAAAAGAATGCAACACATCTTTGCATCATTAAACAAATACTCCACAGCATGAATAGATGTAACACTTCTTAAAAATAATATCCCACAACAGAAACACCTTTAGGTATGTCTGTGAGAGTGTTTCCAGAAACTCTGAACTGAAGAGAGAACATTCATACTGACCAGTGGGCTGTACCACAGTGGGGCAGGGGCCCAGGCTGAATGAAAAGGAGAGACGGCGCTAAGCACTCACATTCATCTCTGTTTCCTGATTGTGGGCACTAGTATTCTAGCCCCTATGCTGTCCTAACGTGATGATTGCATCCTCCAGCTGTGACGATGATAAATTCTGCTCTCCAAACGTGCTTTTATTAGGTATTTTGCCACAGCAATGAATAAAACGAATAATACATTAGCTTTTAATCACTTTTTCCCCAATGAGGGTAGATTACAGAATATCAGAGTCAGAAGATCTGAGGGCCTGGTCTCAGGCAAAAATCTAAACTAATCTAGAACACGGAATCAAAGTCAATTTTTAGACTTTGTTCTGAGCTGGAACTTAATTGTCTGGTCTTGTTTTAGTTCCTGGATCCTTTCATGAGCTGTGAACTGAGACATTTCTAATGCAAGTTTTCAGGAAGGACCTGACATCATAGTCCAGAGGAAACTAGGTCTAATTGCCTCAGGGCAGACAGAGCAACACTCTCCAGCAAGGCTAGTCTGCTTGCTTACAAGAGAGACCTGGTGTTGCTGCCTTTCTGTCTGCTCTTGGGTTTTCCCGGAGAACTTTCCTTCTAACCACTTTCTGGAAGTTAACACCCGGGAGCAGATAGGTCAGCTCCCATAAAATCTAAGCTGGGCTTCACTTGGCTTCATCTTCCTGACTAGGCTTATCCAGATTTAGTTTATACACACATCTGAAATCTCAGGGACAGCCAGTCTCAGGATGGGAGGGATGAACAGAAATGTCTCAGACAAGGCACAAAGCCTACTGTAGGAGATAAATATTGGGCAGGCCCAGGGAATAGAATCAGACAAATAAGAAATGGAGAAAAAGGACACAGAACTCTGAAGCCTCGGCTGTTAAATTTTAGCTTCTCTTAATGATTGGTTTAACCTCTTTCCACCACATGACTGTTATGTGTACTTTTAACATTAGCTTTCGGTTTCAACTTGACACAACCTTGAATCACCCGGAAAGAAAGTCTCAGTGAAAGAGTGTCTACATTGTATTGGCCTGTGGGCATGTCTGTGAGGGGTTGTCTTGGTTAATTGATGTAGGGAGATTCAGCCCTCTGTGGGTGGCACCATTGCCTAGGAAGTGGGTTCTGAACTGCATAAAAGTGGAGAAATCAAGCTGAGAACAAACAGGTATGCCTTCATTTCTCTCTTGTCTTGACTGTGGATGTCACATGACAGTTATTTTGACTTTCCCACAACCTGGAATTATAAGTTGAAATAAACCCCTTTCTTTCCTAAGTTGCTTTTTGTAAGGATAGATGATCACAACAATAGAAATGAAACTAGACCATTTATCACTATTTATGTATCGATTTTTCCTCCCCAAAGTCTAAGCCCCGCACAGGTGAGACCCACATGACAGTTTTCAGGGGGTAGTGGGACTCCTTGCAATCAACTAACAAACTCAAAGGTGTAGCCTGGAGGTAAAACCTGTTTAGATTTGTGTTAGGTACATACTGTTGACTCTACTGAGTCATAGAAAAGAGCTTAAAGCTTGGATTCTGCTAGAAACATCTCAGAAGATTTTTTTAGAATTGGAAGAATTAAAGCTTATCTTGGCACATTTGACCAGCACAGTTTGACTGACTTCAATTTAATAGTCTCGTTATGCGCAAGGACGGCTGGCACAGGTGCAAACTATCAAGTTCGCTAGATTTTTGAGTTCTAGTGTTTTGGTACACGGTCTGTTATATTTGCATGGAAACATGAAACACAACAGTGACAGAGACAGCATCTCCATCTGGCCACGGAACTCACCCCAGGAGGGTCTCTCCCCCCCCCCCCCGCCATTGCTCTCCTTTGTGTTTTCAGTTTACTTGGAACTTAAAGGGTCTGGAATTTTCTCACTTCAAGCTCTGCTCTCACTTTCTGCTTAAAGTAACACTCTGTATGCTCGCAATAGGTAGCAGTCAGCTAGCCTTCCTTTGTCCCTGTTAAAATGATGCATGCGTAGACGAAGCTACAGAGTTTCCCACCCCTCAAAACACTTCAGAGCTGCCAATTTTACTTGCAAAATGTCTGCTAGGCCTTTTCTCACATTTCCTCTTTTTTTGCCACTGTGTATCAGGACATTGTCACCTTTCAGCACAGGATCTTGCTGAGACCACCCGAGCTTGAGCATCCCTCCTTTCAGTTCAAGGCTGTACTTAATGCCAGGGCTGTGTTAGTATGTGAACCCTAGGAAGTCCAACTATCTTAGCATGATTTTCAAGGCCCAGAGCAATCCGGGACCAGTATGCCTTTCTGACATTTCCTCCTCGGGTACCTACCAACCCTGTGTCCCTGTCACAGTTGATATCATACCAATTCCCTAACTTATCATGTACAGTCATGCTTCTATGACCCTGTTCCACTGCTTTCCTCCACCCAGGTTGGTACTTTCCTCCTCTTCTGGGTGGAAACTTACTTCTCCATTAAGGCCCATCCAGCTGGAATGGAATCTGTGCAGGCTCCCTTATCTACCCTCATTGACGTCAGTGATTGGCTGAATAATCAAAGAGGCAGTTTGAGAAGGAAATATAAGAATGAAGCCAAGGCACTATACCATTCTCCCTTAAGACATCAGGAGCAGCCGTGTTTGAGTCTTCGGCATCAGACTTTCAAAGACTTTCAAAGAAACATTTAGTTAGTGTCTGTGAGCATGTGGCGCACATGCCACGGCTCATGTGTGAAGGTCAGAGAGCAGCTGCAGGAGTCAGTGCTCTCCCTCACGTGAGTGCTCGGGACTGAACTCAGATCAGCAGGCTTGATAGCCTGTGTCTTTCTCTTCTGAGCAATGTTGCTGGCCTGATGAACTGCACTCTGAGGAGAGCTCCACTGATGAAAATTTTCCATTGACTTTTCTCCACTGATTAAAATTCTTCATGTGATTCTTCATAAAACCGTGAAAATGTTTTTACTTTCCGGTTTGGATTTGATATAACAGAAGGAGAATACAAAAGAGCTGAGGGGATGCGGAGAAGGCTCAGTAGGTAAAGTACTTGCCTTGTAGACCTGAGGGACACGAGTCTAGAGCCCCAAAACCCATACAAAAACCCAGATACTTATAATCCCAGCAATGGTGAGATGGAAAATAGTTCCCTGGAAGCTTGCTAGCTATTTAATAGTTTAGCCTACTTGGCAAACTTCCAGGCCAGGGAACCTGGAGCATGCAGCAGGGCAGAAACAAGAGAGGTGGCCTCTATAAGGAGGAGGGAGAGAATTGGGTCCTAAAAGTTGATCTCTGCATGCATGCCACATGCATGTGCCTGTACATCTGAACACACACACACACACACACACACACACACACACACACACACACATTGGGATAGAATAAAGGATTAAAAATCCCTAATTTTTTTTTGTTGGTAAAGTAATCTAACTGAATCTTCATAAAACAAATTCAGCTTAATTTCCACATATGCACATCTCTTTTGTGCTTGTATTTCTTTACTTCATGCAATATTTTGCTAAAAAAAAAAAGCAGGACCCACCTGAAGAAAGGGCTGTAGCTGATGGGGATGCATATGCTACCCTGTGTGTGCCGTGAAAGAAGCATCCTGTCTGATGTCCATCTCACCCTCACCCTGCCTCCCACTCCACCTCCCACCTGTGACCTTTCGCCCCTCCACCATCTGGGCATGAGCAGGTCCAGTCTATGTTGCTAATCTTTAAGGTAGTGGAGTCGAAGCCTGTTCTTCTGCTCTGATGCGTCTGTTGCCCTGAGCGGAGTGCCTGACATACTCATCCGTGGCTTCCCTTTGGAGTCTGACACACAACCTCTTGCTAGTTTTTTGGACACTGAAATTTCTGAGGAAATTCTGACTTGGGTATTTAAAATTGTTTTAGGCATTTGCTGTGTTGATGCTAAAGACATACATTTACTATCTCAGGAGCTTGGGGGACAATCCTCTGTTTCACAGGTGTGATCAGAATGTCACCCAATCATGAGCCTGAACAAACCCAGATGGGTGCTCTAGGGGGTCCTTATTTAAGTCACCCCTCAAGAGATGGAAAGAAGCATCTCTCTTAGATCCTGTGCTGTTCTCTTCAGAACAGTTCTGGATGTTTTCTAAGACTACCTCCACCATCTCTCTGCAATGGAGAAATCGGTATTACGGAGTTGCTGCTGCTCTGGGATTGCCCGTCCCTTGCTACCCTCCTAGGTTCAAAGTTTGGGGGTTGTGATAAAACTGGCAAATTAACAAGAGGGAAGGAAAGTTTTGATTTTGTACACATACAAAAGAATTCCTTAAAAAAGTGACTCAAAATGTGGTCTATAAACCATCTTATGCTAAACAGAGGGTAAGGGCTGTGGCCTCTTGAGTGGGAGAGTCAAGTTCTGACACGTCCAGGAGTTGCTGTGTGACAAAGGGCTGCCATGTCTGCAGTGAACAGTTAGAGTTATCTGAGGTTACAGTTCTCCTCCTACTACAGAAGCATCTTTAAAAGTGGAAATTTCCACCGTAATTATAGTGTTAAAGATGCCTTTACAAGGGGGAAATTCTTACTCTAGTTTTAGGAAGTAAGGGAGAAGTAAAAAGCTCCAATTGCTTTGAGTTTAAAATTATTCATATGCTCCCAAAGCATATTTTGGGTGACATCTCTGGCACTCTCTCAGTCTCTTAGTAAAGATTTTCTGTATGCGATGCCATTACGAAGGCCCCCTCTCAGTAAATAAAAAGTTAAATAGGAAGGGAGGGAGAGAGAATATTTTTGCCCACCTGCCTAAAAATAACATATTGCTTTTCATAGTGTGTCTAAATGCAACTTCCTGGGGGGAGGGGAGTCACTGATTCGAGTTCACGCCAAAGTATAAATATGTTTCACACTCGTTCTCTTCTGATCAGTAGCTGAATGGAAGAATGAGGTGTAAGAGTATTCAAAGACTGAAAGCAGCAACTTGTAAAGGGGAATTTGGTATGAATGTGCCTCCTTTGGGTATATGCCCAAGAGTGGTAATACTGGGTCTTACTGATTCCCAATTTTCTGAGAAACCACCATACTGATGTCCAAAGCATCTGGACAAGTTTGCACTCCCATCAGCAATGGAGGAGTGTTCCCCTTACTCTGCATCCTCTCCAGCAAAAGCTGTCATCAGTGTTTTTGATCTTAGCCCATTCTGACAGGTGTGAGATGGTATCTCAGAGTTGTTTTGATTTGCATTT
The DNA here is from genome assembly GCA_004026605.1 of Ondatra zibethicus. Lineage (NCBI taxonomy): Eukaryota > Metazoa > Chordata > Mammalia > Rodentia > Cricetidae > Ondatra > Ondatra zibethicus. Next base: position 189,066 of record PVIU01001036.1, on the reverse strand, counting down.
CCCTGATGGCTAAGGATGCTGAACAATTCCTTAAGTGTCTTTCGGTCATTTGAGATTCTTCAGTTGAGAATTCTCTGTTTAGATCAGAGGATGGAATCTGCACTTCAGTGGTTCCTGGCACTGACCTAGTTCTAGCTAAAGACCAGGTGTATCAACCATGTATTCTTTTAAAAGATAATCATGACTTCTATTTCTTGCTACCAGCAGATGCAGTTGTAATAAGAAAATCAAGCCTAGCTTCCTGGATGCTGTGACAGGGGACCTGAGGTCAGTTTCCAGTACCTGTCTATAACAGGTGGAGCTGGAGTTAGAGATGGGTGCTGGGAACTGAACCCCGATCCTCTGCGAGAGCAACAGGTGCTCTTAACCACTGAGCCATATGTGCAGCCCAAGACCGTTTTAACTTAGAGGAGAAATACCTACACAATAAGCAGACTTTTCAAATCACATCTGCCCTCAGTCATGCCAAGTTTCCCCCCTTGCTGACATCCTGCCTTGCACAGCTATGTGTACTGTAATCAATGAACATTGATATATTTTCACCTGGAGTCCATGCTTTCCATCAGGATTTATCTTGGTGTTGGACACTCTATGGTTTTAGACATTAGCACAATGACACGTCTCTACCAATGTAGTATCTTATACAATAGTGTCGCTGCCTTAAAAGTCCTCAGTGCTATGTGTACCCTTGCCTCCCCAGCCCCTGAAAGCCACTGATCTTACTGTCATCAGTGTGTGTGTCTTTCCCAGAATATAATCTACCTGGAACTGTACAGTGTGTAAGCGCTTTAGATTGACTTATTTCATTTAGTAATATTCATTTGTGCTCCGGCCACAGCCTCTCATGGTTCGGTAGGTAGCACACTCATCTTTAGTGCCAAATCCTATCCCATTGTCTGCAAATATGCTCTGCAGTTTATTTATGTGCACCTACAGAAGAACGTCTTGGCTGTTTCCACATTTTGATAGTAATGAGTAAAGATGCTGTAAGAATCTGGGTAGAATAGGAACTTAGGGGGACATATGTTTTCAATGCAACTGAGTAAACACCAAAGAACAGAGAGCTAGAACACATTGGACAATACACTAGCCTCTTAAAGGTAAGATGCTGAAGTGGCTGTGGAGTTCTGTATACCACCCTTAGAAGGGTTGGTTCTTTTGGCTTACTACTCTGGCTTGTGTTTTGTATTGTCATTACCCTTGGTTTTAGCTATCTAAGTAGGTGTGCAGTGGTCATTGTATCATTTTTTTTAGTGTGTGGTGTATGCACCTGTATGTGCTCATGTGTGTGCCAATATATGTGAAAGTCCATGTGCATGTGAAGGCCAAAGGTCAACACTGGTGTCTTCCTTGATTGCTCTCCACATTTGTTTTTCAAGCAGGATCTGTCACTGAACCTGGAACTTGCTGATTCTTCAAGACTAGCTGACCAGCAAGGCCTAGTGGTCCCTTTGTCTTCACCTGCACCACCCCAAGCACCGGGGACGTTCTTGGTCAGGCAGAACCTCTCATGGTAGTCCCTTGGGTGGGTAAAGAGAGGAGAATTTGTCAGGCCTGTTTCCTCGGTCTATGTGAAGCTGGACAGCCTGACACATACTGTTCATTCAAATGGCAATGGATGCCCTGCCCATGCACAGCCCTGCCACACCCAATCTAACTGCCAAAAAAACCATTTATTTTTTATACCTCAGTTAGCCTTCCCTGGGCAGCACAGCAGCTTATACCGGTTTCTTTTCACTGTTCCCTGACTGGTAAAAAGCCTACTCAGCTTGCTATGTGCATTCAACATTATCAACTCTTGTGTAAAGCCTTACCATTAATCCCTAAAAGATATATATATATATATTCCTCTCTGTTACAGCATGTCAGTTGTGATTCTATCCCTGCAAACAATGGTGCTGGGATACCTTTGGGAAGTAAAGAAAGAAGAAAGGAGAAGGGAAAGGAAAAAGGAAGAGAAAGAAAAAGCTAACAAAACTGAAATCACTCCCTGATTTGTAGTGTCTGCCAGTTTTTATACTGTATATTCCTCAGATCTGGGAAAAGATGCTTAATGTCAGTTCTCCAGAGCAAGTCCAGTTGGCACATCACTGGGATTTGTGGTCTGCTCTTATTATGGTGTAGTTTTCATGCAGACTGTGCAAGCACTCGGGAAAGGGAGCCTGTCTTATCATTGCTGGTGATTGGTACCTATACCTGTGTTTATCATATAGCCAAGATATTTGCTCCCTAGCATCTTTAGTGTTGGTTATTGGGAGATTTCTCTTCTCTTTCTGGATCAGCTTAATGGGATCTTTGGAGGTGGATAACTGAAAATGTCCTTTAGTAATCATAAAACACAGAGCCCCTGGCCCCAGGAGAAGCCAGACACCTGCCTAGATAAAAAACAAGTGTATATACTAACTTTCTTTATTTTGGGAACAGGGACAGGGACCCAAGGGCTTCTATACCAACACCTCTTTACTCTTCCACTCTTTTGTTTATCAGGGTACATGATGGTTGTCAACTTGATTGGATTGGGAATCAACTAAGAGACATACCACCTGCGGGTGGGTCTGTGATGGTATTTCCAGGAAGGATTAACTGGGGGAGTCATATTTCCAGTGATATCTCATATACAAAAAGGTCTGATGGACAAGTGGATGCTTTTGCATGTCCGCCTTCACTCCTTGTTCATGCGTGTGTCTATTGATGCTGCTATGGTAACATTTTGCTGACATCAGAACCCAACTTCTTCAATCTTCTAATGCACATTAAAACCCAGCAGCTCACTAGAAACCCTCCTGGCCTTCATTGTCACATAGAACTGCCAAGGAATCTAGCCTCACGATGTGAGTAGACAGCCATTGTTGGACATAACCCATCTCATGTGAGCCAGTCTAATAAATCCCTCTTCATTATATATTAATTCTATCAGTTCTTTATTTATAGAGAGTCTTGACTAATAAATATGTAAGATTAGTTGTCACATGAAATGCAGCTGTAATGGAGAATGTGCCTCAGGAGGTATCATTGGAGATAGGTTTTAAGAGGACAGGCCTTGGCCACTTACTGCAATCATCTTGTGCCTAAAAACATCACAGGCAAGAGTTAAGTTGTAGCTCTTGGCATATTTTATGCCACATGATCATGGAGAGTGGCTAAAAGTAGTGTGGGTTTGATGTGAGGGCCCTTGGGGATGGCACGCACATACCATGTCAGTGCTTGTGGGCAGGGGAAGAAAATAACCCAGACGTGGGTCTTCTGGAGGGCAACCAACCAGCTGATGGTCACACCATCCTGCTCTGCTATTTTGTTGCTTTCAGTTCCTGTTTGGCTCTGACACGGGGTCTGGACCAACGAAGCTGCATGATTGTCTCTAGCTTTCTAGACTTCAAGGTAAGTTTGCAGGTGGCTTTACTGAAGGCCTTCTAAAGAAGACATGTTGGCATCAAATAGTCATTCGTTTCTTTCGTTTCTGAGGCACATATGGGACAGGACTTGGTAAAGTGTGTCGCTCCTGACAATGGGCTGGTTTGGATACATGGTTCCAAAAGGCTGACTCCTAGTATTCTAAGAAGTGAGGTAGAACCAAAAGACGTCAGTTCTTAGAATTAGTCATCTTCTAACATGGACTTGAAGATCAGTTAAGTAGCTTTCCCCCTAGTTGAGCCCGGAAGTGTTTCTATGAACAAATTTCTGTCCTCTTGTTCTACCTCACTTTATTTCCAGGGTCCAGTTTGCTCAAGATGATCTCATCAAGCTTCCTTCCTATACAAGCTTTTCTGCATATTGCGTTGGTCATCATAGCGGTTGATATTTGACCGTCAACTCAACGGAGTCTAGAATCAACCTCAAAGTGTGAGCCCAAACAGCACACCCTTCCTTCCTTAAGTTGCTCTTGTTAGGCATTTTATCACAACAGTGAGAAAAAGTAACTAATACAGTCACTTGAGGGTTATTATGAACTAGTGGTACCGTAATCTCTGACGCTACACTTAAAGTAACTGAGCAGAGGAACTCTCCCAGAAGCAACAGAATAAAACCCAGGCATATTCAGTTTGTTTCATTGATCTCAATACAAAACAGGCTTAAGGAGGAGGCATTTCAAGACAATTGCATGGAACTATTCCTTTACACAGAATAAGAATATGCTGTTCTCCCACTCCTGTTTGTAGTTCCGTCACGCCATCATCCCATCTTCTGAAAATGTGAGAGTGTAGAACTGGAAAGCCAAAATTTCAGCTCAGAAAGAGTCTTTGCAACTTAAACCAAGTTTCTAAAAATGTGCCATGTTATATAATTCAGGAAGGCATGGAAAAGTACTGGTTGGCGTGGAGCTGGAGGCTGTCCTTCCTCTGACTCACAGAGGCAAAAGCCCTTGAATGAAGATGCTTCTTGGAAAAGCCAGACGAAGTCCATTCAGCCTCCAGGATCACACACCTGGGAACAGTGTCCAAGTTTCTTCTTGCTCCTCTTGAGACCAGCGTTGAGGACTTCTCCAGTCCTTCCAGCCAGCCAGTACTGTCCTGTTGTTTCTACACCACCACAGCAGTGGGGGGAAAGATGGACTTCAACAGCCCCACTGGTTTCTGTGCTGCGGCCTCAGAGACTGTTCTGGGTTGCCAAGTATTACTGTAGATGGAAAAGTTACGTAGAACTGCGCTATTTTGTCAGCTAACCAGATAACGCACTGTTATGTGTAGCTCCTGTATGTGTAGCTGCACATGTGTCAGTGTGCATGTGGAAACCAGGGTTCAACCTCAGGTGTCATGCTTCAGGAACCATACACTTTATGTTTTGTTTTGAGCCCAAGTCTCTCACTGGCTTGGGGTTCACCAATAGGCTAGGCTGGGGCCAGTGAATCTTGGGATCCAACAGTCTCTGTCCCCCCCCCATCCTAGAATTATAAGCACATTCCACTATGACTAACTTTTTATTCTTTTTGTTTTTAATTATGTGTAGATTTGCGTGTGTGTGTGTGTGTGTGTGTGCTCACGTGTGCATATACAGGTGAGAGCAGGTGCCTGTAGAGACCGGAAGAGGGCATCAAATCTGTTAAAGCTGGAATTACAGGCGGTTGTGAACTGACTGATATAGGTGCTAGGAACTGAATTCAGGTATGTGCTCTTAAACACTAAGCCATTCTCTTTAGTGCCCCCCGCCCCTTTTATAAGTGTGAATTATAGAGATAAAGCTCATGTCTGTATGTGTGCAAGGCAAGCATCAAACTGACTGAGTTATCTCCCCACCCTCCCCCACCCTGCAAACAGGACATCTTTGCAATACCATAGTACCATAATTTAAAAACAGTTCATAACTGTGTATGGAGTGGGAAAATGGTCACGTGAACCCAGTCTAGGAAGGGTGATGTTTTGAAGCAGTGGAGCTTTTAGCTTCAGGTCCCTTATGGCTTGAGGTAGCTGTCTTCTTTCCTTAAATAACTACTTTTAGAACCTATCAGATGCTTCTGCACATAATTTCCCTGTAGTTAAGCCCCCTGACTGCTCCGGGTTCAGAGAATATCTACTTGTAAACATGTGTGTCTTCAAAACAACAAATCTATCATTTTAAACTCCCATAAAAGGAGGAGCTAAGTCATAGTTGGAACACGGGGGCACTTGGGATGGAGCTCTGGGCTGTTAGAAGCCTTAGGATGGGTGGGGTGGCTGGAATGCCTGGAGAGTGGGGTATGGTGCATGGATGTTCACGGATGCTGCCCAGGAATGTCCTGTCTGGTAGCATGGCAATGCAGGCAAGGGACGTGTGCATGTGAGTGAATGTGCAATGTGCATGTGTGTGTACGTGTGTTTGCTGGTGAACTTGTGTTTGTGCTTGCACTGGTTTTGTCCCTTAGATACAATATATCCACCTTGTTTCTTTGACAGGGTGTCACACTGGCTTGGAACTTTACAAGTAGGGTGGACTGGCCCACTATTGAGTCCCACAGATGTGTCTGTCTGCCTCTGCTTCCCCAGCACTAGGATTACGAACTCAAGAGACTATGCCTGGGGTCCTGCCTCCAGGACTCCCTTCTCCATACAGGAAATGACCAAACAGTCACAGTGTCTTTTCCCTGTGTGTATAAGTTACTCTTCCTGCTCTTGTGTCCAAATACCTGACATAAAGCAACTCAAGAGGAGAAAGGCTTATTGAGGGGTGACAGTCCATTATAGTTGGGAGGGCATGGCTGCAGGAGCCTGAGATGATTCTCAAATGTGTGCATTACAGGCGGGAGCCACTATGCTGCTTAAATGGATTATGTTCAAGAAGGGCCACATAGTTTGGGAATGCTTTTTCTCTTTAAATGTTTGATTCAAGGTTTTGCTACATAACCCAAGCTGGCCTTGAGCTTACTGTGTTGCTCAGGTTGACCTTATATTCCTAGTGGTCTTTCTATGCAGTACCCTGAATGCTGGGATTAGAACTGAGATTCTAGAATTCCAGAGCTGAAAAGGAACCCAGAATACAGGGTCTAGTGACTTATTTTAAGGGCAAGAAAACAGGAGTGGGTCTCCCAGAGGGACGAGGGCAATACAAGACTAACCAGGACTTCTGACTTCTAAACCATGTTTCAACTGTCAATCTTCACGCCTTAATCCACTTCATACATGAAGCCATTTTGGTGTCTGGCCAATCCCTAAGTGATCTCTGGCCCCAGTGAAACTGGAAGTTAGTTACTGCCCCTTATTGTATTTGCACTAGTAATTAAAAAGCCATGAATCAGAGACTCAGGAAAGATCCCCCACCCCAGGGTCTTACCTATGACGAATAAAAGTGTTTAGACTATGCCTACAGTTGAGCAATCACCCAGCTACCTGATGATCTTTGTTTTTTCAAAATTAAGTTTTTATTGATTCTTTGTGGATTTCACACCATGCATCCTGATCCCACTCATCTCTCTGTTCCCTTGCTTCCACACCTCTGCCCTTGAAACAAAACTTAAAAGTAGAACAAAAAAAACTCCAAAACAAAATAAAACAAATAATCAAACAAAAAAATCTCAGTGTGGAAACTGTAGTGTGGCCCAGTGCGTCACACAGTATAGCCTTTAGTCCACAGAAATCTTTGTTTGTAAGTGTTCATTGCAATGAGTCATCGGTCTGCTTCAAGGCCTCTGGCTTCTGCTACACTCTCAATACAGGGCCCTCACTGGGGCTCCTCTTTGTATCCTATTGTTACTTTGTGTCATGGAGACCCTGTAGCTTTGGATCTGTAGGCCCAGCCCCTTTCCATACTCCGTAGATGAGGTGGGTGTTGCAGTGGGCTACCCCTGTAGTTCTGATTCTAGGTCTGGGTGGTAGCTGGGTTGGTCAGCCTGCCGGCTTTCCCTCATCATCACCACCTAGGCGAGCTCTCCAGCACTGCTCCAGCTAGCTCACTAATGCGTCAGACAGCAAGGAGCAGGGCCAATTCTGCTGCTCTCATCCCCTCGGTTCTAGTTCACCCTCAAACCACCAGGGCCAGGGCCAACTTTACTGTTTTGACCAGGTGAGGTGTAGGGTCCACTTCCTGGACTGGTGCACTTGGTAAGGGACAGGGCCAGCTCTTCTGTTCTTATGTGCCCAGGGTCAAGGCTGGCTCTCGTGCCTGTTTCAGTTGGCATGGGGTGGAGTGGGGTGGGGGCATATTTCCCTTACCTTTGCCATGATGGCTCTTTTAAAAAATAAATGCCTGTGTGTGTATGTGTGTTCATGTATGTGTGCATGTCTGTGCATGTTTGCATGCGTATGTGCACATGCGTGCATGCAGGTACATGTGCATGTGTAGGCATGTTTGGGGAGGCCTGAGGTTAGTGTTGGGTGTCTTCCTCAACCTCTCTCCACTTTATTTTACTTTTCTGAGACAGAGTTCCTCTCTTGACATTGGCACTCACCAATTCGCCTAGGCTGGCTGCCCAGCTCATTCCAGGGTGTGCTGGGATTACAGGTGGGTGCCACCATAACTGGCTTTTCCCATGTGGGCTCTGGGGACCCGCACTGAGGTCCTCATGCTTGGGCAGCAGGTGCTTCACTCTCTCCCCAGACCCCTGAAGAGGTTTAACAGAACAAATGGGCCATAGTGAGAAGAGTAAAAGAACACCCAAGTTACTTTCCTTCACTCTTCATTGGGAGGTATTCGTGAGTGCCTGTGTGTACATACGTGCAGGTGAGTGTGAGGGGCCCTTGGAGGTACATGTGTGGGCATGCTTGTGGCGGCCTGAGTCTGGTGTCTGACAGCCAAACCCAAATGATCTCTGGCCCCAATGAAACTGGAGTTAGCTTCTGCTCCTGATTGCATTTGTACCAGTAATGAAAAGGCTATGAATCAGGGACTCTGGAAATATCCCCCACCCCAGGACCTCCTGGAGCTGGAGTTACAGGCAACTGTGAGCCACTGTACGCGGGTGCTGGTAACCCATACCCATCTTGGGTCACCTGCAAGAGCAGTACATGCTCAGAATCTCTGATCCCATTGATCGGCAGTTTCTAATGAGATCCCAGCTCTTGTCAGGATGCTGTCAGTTTATAACAGGGATTTTGTGATTTTAGTCTGCTATAGAGACATCTGATGAGTGTTCTTTTGTTTTAAATACCTATAGAGAATAGAAAGAAATTCATTCATAGCATCCTGATTAAAAAAAAAATAGTAAGTGCCATTTAAGGTAGGTGTCTCTCTTATTCAAGTTTGGGTGAGTCATTCAGAGCTAATACTATATTTAGTATTTGCCCCAGTGTTACATGGTAGCAAATAACACTGTAGTCACCCAGCTTCCCACACTGAATGTCCCAGATGGGTTTCAGGAGGCCTTGATGGGTTTGCACATCTCAGGTTTAGCCTTCTAATCCTCCCCAGCAGCTCCTGCCCCAAGGAGATAGGGTAGCCTTCCTGTCCATGTACACATCACATCCTCCCACACGGCTCTGGAGTCTGCTGGCCCTTTTGGAGATCCAATTTAAAAATGCCCTACAGGCTTGTCTACCGCCCAGTCTTAGGAAGGCATTTTCTCACTTGAGGTTCCCTCCTCTTAGATGACTCTAGCTTGCGTCAAATTGACATAAAGACTAGCCAGCATAATAATACTCTAAATATCCACCGTGTTGTGACAAATGACAAAATTCATGCATAAAAATAAACCAGCCAGAAATAGAACGCCGACATCAGGGAATAAAATCAGCATGTCAAAAGGACGCCTGCCCCCCTAGTTTATTACAGCATGTCTCAGTTTATTACAGTATTTCCCAGTGTGCGTTTCTGTCACTGCAATAGACACCATGACCAAAAGCAACTTGGAGAAGAAAGGGTGTATCTCAACTTACAGCTTATAGACTATGATGAAGGGCAGCCAAGGCAGGAAGTCAAGCAGAAACCTGGAAGTCAAAACTGAAGCAGAGGCCACAGTGGAGGCATGGCTTGTTTGTTATGCCTTGCTCAGCTTAATTTTTTATGCAACCCAGGACCACTTGCAATGGACTGGACTGTCCCAGAAATATGCCCTAATATTATAGGCTAATCCGATGAAGGCATTTTATTAATTGGGGCTCCCTCTTTCCAGATGACGCTAGCTTGTGTCAAGGTAACAAAAAAATAACCAGCACACAGTACTATTCCCAGGAACCAACATCATCCAATGGAGCAATATGTACAGAAAATGCTTTCTATAGATACAGTGCATTTGCTGTTGGGAGACTAAGTGGTGAAGTCCCCCTGAAGGGCTCCAAGAGGTGCTGCTCAGGTTGTTTACTAACAGCCTGATTCCTGGAGGGAGGCCACTGGGGCATCACCCAGGTGGTCAGATTTCCAACTGCTTTTCACAGGGCCTCATGAGTCAATGAATTAGAAGAAACTGGGAAGCTTGTTATGGTTGTGATGAGCAAGCCATCTGTGGTCTACTCTCCATCAGCAAATGTGGGAGTCCCCTCCATATGCTGTGAGTATCATTGGTTAATAAAGGAACTGCTTTGGGCCTATAGCAGAGCTATAGGGGAACAGAGCTAGGTGGTGGTGGGGAACTAAACGAAATGCTGGGAGAAAGGAGGAGGAGTCAGAGAGAAGCCATGTAGCCCTGCTGGAGCCAGATGGAACTTTAGCCGGTAAGCCACAGCCATGTGGTGCGATAAACGGATTAATAGAAATGGGTTAAATTAATATATGAGTCAACTAATAAGAATCTAGAGCTAATGGGCCAAGCAGTGATTTAATTAATATGGTTTCTGTGTGATTATTTCAGTTCTGGATGGCCAGGACAAACAAGTGACCCCTTCTTCCAATAAGCAAAAAGATATGGCAACATCACACACACACACTCTCTCCCTCACACATACACACACTCGCGCGCGCACGTGCACCCTTAGCATCTCTACACTTCCTTGAGATATTAACATTTTCTAATGAGATCTCAAGTCTTGCCATGGCTCCTCTGCACTCCTATGTATTCTTAGTGTTATCAATTTTGAATTCCAAGAGCTCAGAATTTCTGAAAGATGGATTAATAATCCTCGAAAGTTGAGAGCTTTCTTCTGCCTACTCATGGTGAAATAGAATTGCAGGCCGCAGGTATTATAGGGATCCAGCCCTCATTTTATGGACGTTACTAAGACCTCTTAGAGGTTGACTACTGCCCTTGATATAACTGATAGCTACTGCCCAAGCAGGCTCTGGAAGCCAGTTTCACCAGATTACCCATCGTGCACCACTTCACTCAATCCAAATCCTCATGCAGCCTCATATCAGAAAGCACAATGAACTCATGTCTTGATCTATGAACACTGAAATATTCCAACGAAAAAGCATAATGAAGTTTTGTAAACTTGCCCATGTTACTCGGCCTTGTGTTGATGTGTCGAGTCAGGAGACTGCCAGCTTACAAAGAAAAATGCCTTGCTTTGGTTTACAGTTCTGAAGGTTTCAACCCATGGTGGGTTGGCCTTGTTGCTCTCAGTACTGTGGAGAAAGTACCACATCACAGTGTGAGTGTATGGTGGAGGAAAACTTCACCTGCCTCATGGTCAAAAGTGAAAGAGAAGGAGGGGGAAGGAGAGGAGAGGAGAGGAGAGGAAGGGGAGAGAGAGAGAGAGAGAGAGAGAGAGAGAGAGAGAGAGAGAGAGAGAGAGAGAATGCTCTGCAATCCCTTCAAGAGTGCTCTGTCAATGATAGAGGCTCTGTATGGTAGAACAGACTCTGCCTCCTATGGTGTCTACTATAGGAGGAGTCATAGGCCAGAGGGTAAGTCCCTTCCAGATCCCATCTATAGCATTTCCCTAGCAGAATGTAAGACTTTGGTGACAAGCCTTAATCACCTTCTCAGACATGCACTGGCCCTATGAAGAGAGCGAGCACATTTTAATGTTATTGGGCACATGACCCGAGAGCCCACTGCCTCTGAAGGGAACATAGAGCGTCTGGATATGGAAATGTGGGCTGAGCGATGCGTACATGGCTGATGGAGGGCGCTGTAGTGAGACCACAGGAGGGATGTGGGGCATGACATAGCTGCCATGGGAACTGACTCTGGAAGTGACTTTATCTGGCACTGAAAGTTGAGGTGAGACGAGAGTGAGGAGAACTCAGCATGGATCACGAGTTGGCTTTATTTTCCTTTGAGATAGGGAAAAGAGATATTACTACAAGTGCAAGTTTAGTCCCCGCATTGAAACTATGTCTATTTCCTTAAGCTTAGAACACGCCTTTACACATACACATAAGTGGGACCACTTAAGTAGAGAGTGGCGTATTGACTGTGTGTGATGCCAATCATCTGCAAGCCCAGCACTCTAGAGGCTGAGACAGGAGCATCATGAGTTCCAACAGAGACTTCCTAGCGAGATCCTGTCTAAATAACAAACAAATAAACAACAACAACAACAACAAAACAAGGCATATTGGCCACATCAGACCTGTGCTCCCCACCGTTACTTGGTTGCATCTATTTGGCATCCGCTTTGTGGCTAAGACAGATAGCAACTCTATTGCCTAATTCCTTTCTCTGCTCAATCACGTCATGCGAGTTTTGGCCGCTCTGGCCACTGCTGTGCTTCCAGGAAAGGCTAATCTCCCCACAATCCTGCTTTAAGCAGTTCCTGGAGCTCCCACCCAACAGTGCAAAGATGCAGAGTTCCACGAAGCTCGTTGGAGGAGGGCCTTATATGATTGTATTCAGCGGGAGAGGAAACTTCATATAGTGCTAGTAAGTGTGGTTCACTGTGCAGCAGAGACTCCAGACTGCAGAGCTGGTTCCACAATCAGTTTGTTTCCATTGTACAGATGAAGCTTTTTCCAAAGCCTTCCCTTGAATAAAAGGCTGCAAGGTGAGAAAACGGATTCAGAGGGGGAAAAGATGGGACCACGAGTCCCAGATGGTAGACATGACAGGAATCTAGGTTCTAGGTGGTTTAAGTAGCACCACCGCCTACCTTCTCTTGTTTTGCTTCAGCTTCCCTCCTACCAAGTCTTCAAACATGGAACATTCTGTCTACAGGGAAAAGAATGCCAAGGTCAATATAGAACATGTTTTTAATAAACAGTTTACTGTTGGTGCTGAAGCCTGTGACCTTTCTGATAGATGTCCGATGGCATAATGGCACAATTGCCAGTTCACTGGATAGGTTACCGTGAATGAATCTCACAGACCAGTTTCACAAATGTCATCAGAGTTTAAAAAATCAACTATGTATTTGGAAATCCATTCATTTATCTATCCACCCACCCATTCACCTGTTACTCATCCATCAATCCATTTATTCACCCATCTAACCATCTAGCCATCATCCATCCATCCACACATCACCCATACATCAAGTTAACCATCTATTCATCCATCCTATCTTTCCACCCACTCATCTACCGTTTTCTAAGCTAAGCTTCTTTTTTGTAGTCTGTAGAAAAAGTGATGCCCTGAGGTGACAACAGTGAACAGGACAGGGTACTTGAAGTTGGAATGTAATTGGGCCCCCATAATCTCATAGGGAGTGGTCCTATTAGGAGGTGTGGCTTTGTTGGAGTGAGTGTGGTCTTGGTGGAGGAAGTGTGCCACTGGGAAGGCGGGCTTTGAGGTTTCCTATGCTCAGGATACCACCCAGTGTCTCAGTGGACTTCCTGTCACCTGTAAGACGTGGAACTTTCAGTTACCTCTCCTGCACCATGTCTGCCAACATACCACCATGCTCTCTGCCATGCCGATAATTGGACTGCCAGTGAGCCCCCTCAATTAAAGGTTTTCATTTATAAGAGTTACCATGATCATGGTGCCTCTTCATAGCAATAAATACCCTAACTAGACAGCACCATTTACAGGCTCTTAGATGTGTACCCTCATAGCCACCAGTTACTGATAAGGATGGAACACTTGATTCGTGGGCAGTCCTTACTGTGGTAAACTTAAAGTATAAAAGAGACACTAGGCTTCACAGGCTTACTATACATATACAATCAAGTACAATATTTCATTCATTATTTGTAATATCAACTATGTGTTGAACCCATAATATTTTGAATATATTGGGGTAAGTAACATATTATTAAATTAATTTCATTCTTTACATTTTAAGATGTAGCTTGTGTTATGTAGTTTAATGTACTATATTTCCAGACTGATGCAGATCTGGAAAGAAAGCTGTATTCTACATAGATTAGTTCTGAGTGACTCTAGGGGTAGATAAAAGATGCCACTGGGTCAAGAGGATAGGACATACCTAAGTTTTCCCTACAGAGCTGGGAAGAATTGTGAAAAGAAGTGCATTTTCCAGTAAGTGTCTGATTTTGTCTTTTTGTGTGTGTGCAATTTTAATGAGCAATGATTTAAATTGTGGTACTATTTTAGGGTACACACATTCATTCATTTTCATTGGTCCTGGTTAATCATTACATTAGTTGTGATGGTGAGGATGCCAGTCCTGGTGTTAATTAATGAGGCTTGGATTGCATTTTGTGGAGAAGTTATAAATGGTGTGTGTGTGTGTGTGTGTGTGTGTGTGTGTGTGTGTGTGTGTGTGTGTGGAGTGCATGTGCATAAGTGTGTGAGACCAAGTGCACATGCAGACCTGAGGAGGAGGCCATGTATCTTCCTCTAGTGCTCCCCACCTTGTTCCTTGAGGCAGGGTCTTAACTGAGAGAGAAGCTTTTATCTAGGCTGGTTGGCCACCGAGCTCCCAGGAACTGTCTGACTTGGACTTGGCCTCCAAATGCTGGGATTACAGTAGCCATGCCTGTTTTTTTTTCTTTTGGATGCTATATAATAATCATAAGGACTTGAGTTCAAAACTCTAAGAACCCACAAAAAAATCCAGGTACAATGTTTTGGAATTCTAACAATGAAGTAGGGCAGAGGCAGGCAAATTATAGGGGCTTACTGGTCAGCTAGTTTACATGAAAGAACAAACTCCAGGTTCCACTGAGAGACCTCACCTCAAAATAAGGTGGAGAGTGATAGAGGCACACATCATAAACATCATGTGCCTACCTCTGGCTTCTCCATGCATGTACACAAATGGGTGATCAAACCTGTACACAGATGCACACACATGTTGCACACACCCTTACACACGCACGCACACACACATCTCAAAAGATGTAGCTAGGATTCATCCTTCTTTCATACCACTTGAAAGCCTTTGGCTACACAGAGAACTTCTAAGGTCCCTTGTGACTCTCTGAACTTAAATATTTCTTTTTTGTCTGGTATTTGTAACTGTCAAAGAAGAGACTCGTCAGTTCCTGGCACCCAAGGACTCAGAGCAGCAGGAATTTGCCCGTCAGGCTATGGCGAGTGTCCCTGTCTGTCCTGGCTTTGGTCCACAACACTGCCTGAAGCAGAAGTCACTCTGGGATCCTCGCCGCCCACCTTCCCCTCACTGCCCTCCTCCCCTCACACTGGTTTCTGTGGTTACTGTGTGCCACTTTCTGCCCATTGAGCTTCTACTAAGCTTGCCTGTGCTGAATTGGATTTCTCTTGGCTCCAGTCCTGGCCTCTTCTCTGAACTTTCTGGCTATCAGCCTGGAGCTGACCGGTACTAGCCTAGGAGGGTTTGATACGTCACCCCCAGAGTAACTGAAATGGACTTCTCGACTAGGCCCACTCCTCCCTGCCTTCTCTTTCACCCTCATCTCCTGTGGCACTGTCAGGGCCTCTGCAGTGGAATGTCTGCCCAACTTTGGGGTCCACTCATTTACCCAGTATCAAATAAATGGCATCTGTGTTGGCATTGACTAGAGGTTGAGACTTCTGTCACAATCACAGAACACCCTACTTCATTAGGAAGAAGTGTCAAGGACAGTCCACACCAGACACCCTCCCCGTATCTGTCGAGACAATCTAAAGGGAGGAAAGGCTGATTGTAGCTCATGGTTTCAGAAGTTTCAGTCCTTAGCTGCTTGGCTTGTTGCCTCTGTGCTGGGATCCAGACATTGTGGTGGAAGTACGTGATGGAGCAAAGTTGTTCACATCACCTCACGCAGGCCAGGAAACAAGGTGCTTTGACCCTCTGAGCCGTCTCTCCAGCATGCATTTTCTTTACTAGGGCATGGGAGAAAATGAAAATGGAGGTATTTGCTAAATCCACCATCCTTACCTAAACATTGCTAATAATGTTAAGTAATCCACATTTTTCTCCCAACATGAAACACCACCTTTCTCATCTACTAAATTCTTACATACACTGGGCGGTAGTTTGGAATTCTTTGTCTAGTAGTCTAACTCCGTCAAGGTCATGTTTATTGTATTATAACCACCTTTTTCAAAACCATTTTTATTTAACTTAAAACATTCTTTTTGAGACTTATAGAATACCTCACCATTCTCACTTTAAATATTTCCATGTAAATTATTCTTAAAAGTATATTTTTCATAAAACTGTAAAGTGATACTGGAAACTAATGATCAAATAGGAGCCAATCTAATTAAACAACAACAACAACAAAAGCCCCAAAATTCCTTGACTCCCTTGAGATGCTCACTGGAGACAGGGACTTTGTTTTAGTAAATGGAGAATTGGTGTGTATTTATGCCTATGCCAATATCTTTTTTATCATGCACTGTGCTTCCAAATACTTAAAACATGTTAGTCGATTCAATCAGATTTTATAGTTTTATTTTTCTGAAACCTTTGCTGTTACATCTTTTGAAAATTTTTTGCTGTTGGGTGGAGTTTTTGGTTTTGTTTGTATTTTGAGACAGGATCCTTAGACGGAAAGTTAGTTCAGCTGTTAAAGGCTAGGCTCACAACCACAAGTATAAGAGACAGGATCCTACTATGTAGCCCTGGCTAGCCTGGAACCAGCTAAGCAGACCAGACTGTCTAACTCAGAGACATGCCTCCCAAGTGCCACAAAACCTGGCCAAATTTCTATGCTTTGTATAAATTTTGGCACTGTTTTTCTGTAACGGGTTTTATTGTCAAGATTTTCACCTTAGTAGGCATATACTTTACTGAACTCTGGTGCTATCGTGTAAATTCAGCCTGGGACAATACCTGCATGAATGAAAGTGACCGTGTTTCAACCAAACTTTATTTATAAAGACAAATAGAGGACCTGGGCTGCAATTTGTTGATTCCTGATTTTGGAGATGGTTCACAGGAGAAGCAATCAATGGGAGAGTAACATGGCTCCGTGCGGGAAAGGCACCTGCAGAGAAGCCTGCAGACTTGGGTTCAATCCCTGGGATCCATGTGGTGGAAGAGGATGCTGGTTCCTGAAAGTTGTCTCTGACCTTCACAGTAGCACTATGTCAGGTATATACACCCAGAACACACATACACACACACACACACACACACACACACACACACACACACACACACCCAGAACACATGTACACAGACACACGCACAGATATACACACATATACATACGAACACATACAGGGACACACATGTTGACACACACATAGACATACACACAGAAACATATACGCACATACAAAGACACACGGATACAAACTAAATGTAGTAATTTTTTAAAAAGTAAAACAAACCATTAATATAAAAGCGAAGGAGGGAGTGCCCCAGGGAAGCATCCCAGAGAGAGCCTAGGAGCTGTCTTCCCTCAGGACCTTATGTATGCAGCACACAGGCATCCGATCTCACCCTATCTACCTGTGTTCAAATCTCTCCCTTACGTTGTAGAACTCGTGAAGAGCCTATGCTTTGCCTGTCTCTGGAACCTTCTCAGCACACTCGTTAATGCAGATAATCAATATATGTCATGTAATGAGTACATGAAGTTGTGGGGAGAGATGGTTTTTAAGAACACACACGAGGAGAAACCTGTTCTGGTTCCTTAGTGGTAGCTGTTGAGTTCTGTTTAGTGTATTGACGGCCTACCCCTTATCTTTGCTGATAAGTAAGGTTCAGCCCGAGTCTCCACTTTTATTCTGTGGTGCTCTAAGCTTTCCTTGTCTGCAGCGTGGTCTGTGCTGTGAGGCTGGACTGTGTTTCTGTGGTTTGCATGCTGACTTGCTTATTCATGGGACATGCATTACACCATGGATGGTGTGAGCCCTTGACTTGGGTCAGTCATTTTTCTACTCTTCCATTTCTCTCCTAAAATAAAGGAGAAGATTTAAAACACTTTAAAAAAAAAAGTGGGACAGTCGCCTTCCCTTTAAATTATCTGCTTTTTGATTGTCAGCTTCAACCAGCAGTACCTTGATTCCTTCTGGGTGTGAACACAACATGGGGACTAGCAGTGATATGGGCCGTGGAAATCTGTTTGCTCATATGCATATTGTAAATACAGGTACCCACGTGCTGGGCCAGGAATACTCACAGAGCCATCTGCAGAACTGGATAAACACAGGAACCCGTGAAAGAAAAGTTACAGTTGCAAAACTAGGGAGCACAATCGAAACAGTCTGAGCCACCAGAAAGCAGGGTGGTTTTAAAAGCTATTTGCTCAAAACCATATGCTGACTGTGTTGGAATAAGTGTGGTCGAGAGGTACAGAGTTCTGCTCTTTGTTCCAAATGCTCCTCTTCTCTTTCTCCTTTCTTTTTCCAATTGAATGCTCTTCCCCCAGAAGCCACCTGCAGTCAATAGCTCCTCAGCTGGAGGTGGGGGCCCATGAGTGCCTCCCGACTCTACGCCAGAATGCTGACTGGCTTGGTCGTGTGGAGACAGCCACAAGGGCCGGGAGTTCCTGAATGCAACAGCTCCGTCATGTCCAGTAGACACTGTCTAGCTCTGGTCCTCCCCAGCCTGTGGCTCTTACAATCTTTCCACCTCTTCTTCTATGACGGTCCCTGGCCTCGGGGATGATGGTGTATGTGATATGAATGCTCCACTTGGGGCTGAGCACTCCCCAACTGCACTTGTTCTTTATACTTTGACCAGTTGTGATATTTTGGCTAACCACTGTCCACTGATTCTAATTCTTTTCAGGAATACTTCCTGAAGATCTCCCACGTGTTATGATAGCACAGATCTTGCTAATATTCACCTCATGGAGACCCTCTCTCAATGCATTACGCTATCCCTGCCTTCAGAACTATCCCTGTGGCATCCCCTGCTCCCATGCTTTAAGCTGTCACAATAGGTCTAGCAGAACTCCTTAGTGGTTTTCCAATTTTCTTTATCAATAAGATATAGGTCGACATAATGTAACCTTAAATGCTAAGAACTCCTAGCCCCAAAGAAACAATTAGCAGATATTAGAACATCCCAGTGGTCTTAAATCCAGCCAAAAAGTAGTTGATTACTCCCATGACCTCCATGCTGCTACCGTGCAAGTGTTATAACACATGGGGCTCACCGCCAAGTAAGACTGTTAGTGACAACTCTCTTTCAGATGGCTGCACAGCACTTTTAGATACTATAATAAAAACAAGTCAATAGGGAGCAAGGCTTTCTGTCAGCCTCAGTCTTACTTCTCTAAGTCCTAAATGAAATCAAAGTGCACGGCTCGGCAATGGCGCATTACTACCTATTCTGGTGGGCAACCATCATCATCAGCAATATGCTGCATTGTTTGGAGGCCTCAGGAACCTCCTTGGCCAGCAAAGAGCTGATAGGTTTGTATAAACAAGTTTTATTAAGCTGTAATCCTCATAAAAACAATCATTTCTAAAGTACATAATTTGCTGTTCTCCATGTTTTCAGAGTTGTATAGCTATCACCGTAATCTGACTTCAGAACGTTCTCATCAGCTCACCCAAAGTGTCTGCGCTTGTTTTCTCCACGCCCAGAGCTAGAAAATGCTAACGCATGTCTTGCCTCTTGTGGTGCTGGGTGTTCCATGGAAATGGAATTCTAGACTGTGTACTCTTCCGTGCTTTTCTTCTCCTACGTAGGTTAGTGTATCTGAGAATTATTAATATTACATCAGGTATTAGCCCTTCATTCCTTTTTGTGATGAACAGTATTCTGTTGTACAGGCATACCATATCTGCCTTTTAGTTGATGACCATTAATGTTTCCTTTTTGGCTATAATGAATAAAGTTGCAATGAAACTTCGTGTATACCTTTTTGTGCAGACATGTTTTCATTTCTCTTGAGTAAATAACTATAGGAGTAATGGTAGCCCATGTGGCATGTGTATTTTTAATATCTAACTGCCAGGCTATTTTTTAAAAAACACATTGCATAATTTTACAAAATTATCTGCCGTGTAATGACTTATAATATTGAACATCTTTTTCATTTTGTTACCAGACATCTGCACATATTTTTAGGAAAATATCTATTCAATTACTCTTTTTAGTTTGGGCTTTTGTTATTTTCTTGCTGAGTCATAAGAGTCATTATGTATTCTACAGTGTTCACACAAGTGAAGGACTGTGAATATAGTTTCTTGCACATAGTAGTTCCTCAACACATATCTATTTATTAGATGGTGTGACTGTGAGTAGCTGGAACCCTTGGCTATGGGTGTACAGAACTGTAATATTAAGAATAAGCTCAATCTTTTTTTTTCCAGTACAGACTTTGAATTTAAAGGTTAGTTTGTGCTGCCTGCCTCCAACTACTGATGGGGCCTTGGGCTGCATCATCCTAGCTTACTTAGCCCAGCAGCCAGCAGCCTGCGCAGGGTTCTTTCATTCTCTTTCTTTTACTTTGGCACAGAGTGTGTCTTGCGACAGGTTGAATAGGCAGCCTTGAGTTTTGCCAGAGTCATGAGATGAGGAAGTACAAGTAAGAGAAAAAGCAGCCGGGGAGGCTGGGCAGTAGAGGAAGGCCAGAGGAAGCTCACCATCATGTGGTTTAGATGCTTCAAACAGGGTTAAATGCCAGAATTAGTTCAAGCCCTTTAGACTTTCGGGAAGCCTGGTCCTTCCCCTCAGCCATTAGTTTAGTACAGTCTGGTGGGCTTGTTTGGTCACTTCCCCAAAACTCATGAGCAAAGAGCTGTCTAGGTAGAACAGGAATGTGGCCATTCTAGCCTAGGAGATAAGTGATTCTACCACCTGATGTGAACTTGAACTCTAGCTTCAACCAAATTGTCACTGTGAAGAATGCCTGGCACAGAGGGGACCATACTGAGTAGAGCTCATGGGAGAAGTGCCATGTTTTTTTTGTGCCACCAGTAGGAAGGAAATAAATTTGAATGCACACCTAGTTAGGTTCACGTGGGAATTGAAGAGAAAGAAAGCAGCGTTGAAGTTACTGGGTCAACAGTAGGAACTATGGGTAGATTGCTGGGTTAGATTTGAGGCCATATTAGGGACCACATGGAGATGCTGACAGTGTCTCTCATAATTGTTTACCTAAGTTTTCTCATTCAGCACTCAAGTCCTTAATTTACAACACTATTTTGCCTTTTATTGTACTAGGCAATTACCTTATTTATTATGTTTACTGTCAATCTTTCTCAGCCCCTGGTCTTAGGGAGAAGACACCTTCATTGTGTGTTGGTTGGTTCTAGATGCCCTGAGATACTCAGCAGGTGACTGCTAAGGAATTGGGGGTGGTGATAAATAATAGGGCCACCTTCAGGGAATTGTCAGGAATTGGAAACGATGTGGGGTTGTAGACAGCTTGCATTACAGCACAGGAGGGTGAGGATGACCTCGAGTGGCCATGGACAATGCCGCTCCTCACCTGCTACTGGTAAATGATGAGAGCGGGGTTCATTTCAGTTGGTGGGTTTATGGGTCTCCCATTTGTGAGTGTTTCTCCCATTCATTTAAGAAACTTAGCAACAGTTATTTCCTGGCTGCCAAACATCTTTGACACTAAAGGCAATGACCGTCTAGAGCCTACCATTTGTGGGCTCTTATTGAGGAACTGTAGGAAGAGAACTGGGCAGACAAGCTTGTGACCCAAATGCACAGTCGCCACAGTACTTGCATTGTAATCTGTAGGGCCATCTGCTTGCTTGGCAGAGGTGTGCACTGGTCAGTTTATGTGACCCGAGTGTTTACCCAATGAACAGATTCAACACAGTCCTTTCAGTGATGAAGAAACTGGGCTCAGGAGGACAGATACCTCTGCAAAAATGCCTTTCTACTGAGAGTCCTTGATCACATGACCTGAGATGCTTCCTGACTTGAGCTCAAAGTTCTGCATTACTTTATGACAAACAGGCTTTTCTCATTAGTTCCTATAATACACTCAATGCATTAGTATATACTAATGGTTCAAAATAACAACGGACTTCATTGTGATATTCTTTTTACATGCATCATATTCCTCTTCCTCATTATTCTTGCTGATCCCCCTCATGCTTTCCTTGAAGGATACCCACTGTGGAGGAAGGAAGGCTGAAGAATCACATCCCATTCTAATTTTGTCTGGTCCACGGCAGTATCATTTCTTGCCATGTTCCTTTGCTTCCCTCTAGTGGTGATCTAGCCTCAGATTACCTGTGGGGTGCGTGTGTGTGTGTGATGAGTATGGTGTGTGTATGTGAGGTGTATGTGGTGTGTATAGTGTGTGTGATGTGTGTATGTGTGTGTGTGTAGGTGTGTGTTGAGTATGGTGTTTGCATAAGTGTGGTATGTATAGTGAGTGTATGGTGTGCATGTGTGTGTGCATGTGTGTTTGATTGCTAATCTTATTGTCAACCTGAGAGTATTTAGAATCAGAATGGAAACACATCCCTGGGCTTATCTGTGAAGGATTACCGAGAAAATATTAAGTGACATAGGACCCACACTAAATGTAGATGATACCATGGCCTGGGCTGGAATCCCAGATTGAACAGAGGAGAAAATGATCTGAGCAGCAGCATCCACCACTCTGCTTCCCGAATGCAGATGCTGTGGGACCAGCTGCCTCACTTGCTTGTTGCTGTGTTTTTCCACCGTGGTGGAATGTGTCCCTTGGAATTGTGCTCTCAAAACAACCCTTCCTTCCCTAAGAGGCTTTTCTCAGGTATCTTCTCAGCAGTGGCACAAGTAACCAATCCAATCTGTATATACATGCATATAAGTGAATGTTCATAATGTGCTGTACTGCTGCTGTTAATTATGAAAAGAACCCAGAAGCTACAAAGAAGCTGAGCTTTATTGACTCTCTCCCTTCCTCTTTCCCTCCCTCCTTCCTCCCTTCCTTCCCTCCCTTATACCTAATGCAGGTGAAACACTGTATTCAATATCAAGGATGTGGAGATAAGAAATTGAGCTTGCATTTCCTCATCTAGAATGTTCTGACTTTTTTTTCTGAATCAAAGGAAGCAGCAAGAAGTGCATATGCGTGGCAGCAGCTATTCTTGCTATAGCTGTCTCTTTAGTGACAGGTTAAACTTTGTGATCCCGAGCCACCAATCCAGGAAATCCACCACTTTTAACCCGCCCCCCCTTCTGTTCCTCTGTCAGTCCTGTTTCATTTTATATTTTATTCCTCTGTCCCCCAGCATGCTGGGTAAGGATGCCAAGCACAGACTGGACAGCTTCCAGTCTGTCCTGTGGCTTGTCCTTGTGTCCCTGTCTCTCCCATGCCTGGAGAGAGTATTCCCCTCTGAGCCACAGCATCCAACTTCTAGCGGTCTGCAGACAGTAAACACTCAGAGGGGGAGTGGAGGGGGAGTCGCACTTCTCACGACCCTAAGGGATTTATGAAGAGCATCCTAGTCCAAACAAGGCCAGGCTCAGTGTAGGTAGACCACTGTTTGGAATCAGGGCAGAGGGAAGGGAGGGCTCTGCCTGGTCTCACGCCAAGACCCACGTGGCTCCTTTTGAACTTCAGATAACTGTGGAGCACAGCCCAGGGTCCAGGGCTTGATCACTGCCATTCTGGAGTCTCCCACTCACTCCCAGGTTGCTGATTACCTTGTTAGCTTTCGCAGGAGATTACTGATAACCACAGAAAAAACTCTGCGTGCTGCGGTAGCCTGGAGGACTTAGGGTGTCTGACGCTCCATTGCAGATGGTGCTAATCTAGGCACGCCTTATTCTTGTACCTGAGTGAAAGTCTTTGCTTCTCCTGCTAGAGGGGAAATAGCTAAGGGCTGCTACTTGATTTTTCTTTTCCCACTATTTGGAACATGATTGGGGACCAATAATTTCTCATTTCATAAACAAATAAGGAAAGGAAGGAATGAGTTGGGCTTGGTAGTACAGACCTGTAACCCTAGCCCTCTGGAGGCTGAGGCAGGAAGACTGAAGGTTTCAGATCAGCTCGGGTTGGGGGGGGGTTCAAAGTGAGCTAAAGTCAGGGCTCTATAGCCAGCCCCCGCCCCCCGCCCAAAGCAAGCACGGATATTGACCTCAGCAATACTTTCTTCTCACACACAATTATTTTTTTCTAAGTAGAGTTGCTAGGTCAGCAGGTGTATGCGGTGTGAGGATTTGAGGCGAGGCCTCTGTAACCTGATAAATCTCCATGACAAGGTTTATGACATAAGAGAACATTTGAAGATCTAATTTTGCCAATAGGAATAAAAAATTCTAAATTTCACATGAAATTAGAAGGGAAACACATTGTGGTTGTGGGGTGTTAGAAGGAAGGAATTGCGATAGAAATAAGACACATCGTACATATTTATGCAATTTTCAAAGAATATATATAACATACATATATATTTAAATACTGACCTCAATCCTTTTGATTGCCACACTCAGTTAAAAGCAGAAGTCTAATGAAATTAAAAAGAGAAATATTCAGGAAAGAAGAGCATATGCACACAGTTCTTGTCAAAAGTAGCTTAGGGGGTCATTTATTTTCGATCCCATTTTAAGAAGGGATGGAGCCCATCCCAGTGGGAAAGGCATGGAAGGCCCAGTATGAGGTGACTCGCTCCATCATGTCACACTAGGAAGCAGGGCAGGGCTGTGAAATCGCAGGGCCCACCTGAGGTGACCCACTTTCTTTAGAGAGGCTACGTCCTGAAGGTTCCACAACCTTCTCAAACAGTACCACCACCTGCTGCACCGCCATCTCAGATGACAGCTTGGTCATCCATGCTTAACCCTGCCGCAACCAACTATGCTTTTATTTCTGCAAGTGGAGAAAAAGACCAAATTTTTTGAAAAAGAACTTCCTCTAAAACTTCCTGAGGTTTGTTCATGAAAGAGCATCTAAACCATCACGTAGGTGTAACACGTACAGTGGGGCCTGGAGAGATGGCTTAGGGGTTCAGAGCACTGGCGGCCCTTGCAGAGGTCCTGGCTTTGACTCCCAGCACCCACATGGAGGCTCACAACTGTCTGTCCCTCCAGGCTCAGTGGCTCTGCGTCCTTTTCTTGGCCCCAAGAACACCAGGCATGCACACACATGGAGTATAGACATACATACTGGCAAAACACTCATACACATTAACATTTTTTAAAGTAATAAAACCAACATAAAACGCGCAATATTTTAGAAAAATCTTTGGCTTGGAATTAATTTGTCCAAATTGGGAGTAGCTTCCCATGTCTATATCAAAACACCCTAACTAAAATTAATTTTATAAATTCAGAAATACATTCTAAAATAGTTTGTTAGCAATAAACCGGGCTACTAAAACCAACTTTTTTTTCTATCTCTGAAAGGATGAATTTGCACACTGTGTGTATGTGTGTTTGTCTCTGACTCAGTCTCACTCTGCAGCCCTCAGTGGCCCTGACTTCCGACTTCTCTCCTACCTCAGCCTCCCAAGTATGGGGACCAATATTCTGACTTGTAGTTATAGAATTTGGCAGTCAAATAATGCTAAGTTGCCACCTCTGGGGGGGACACACTAAAATTAAACTTTCATATTTATTTCCTGGAAGCAGTTTTTTTTTTTTTGGCCCTGGTTGTAATGAAAACCTGGCAATGACATTTTAAAACGCAATAAGGTAAAGAACAGCAATGGCCACACTAGAGCCCAGGAAGTGGCAAACTGGTTCATTACGCTTCCTGCTCTTTCTGTTTCAGTGAAGCCTTCACCTCAGTGTAGAAAGAAACTGGTGGTTACTTTTTATTACCCACTTGCCACACTCCACAATCGCCTAGAAGGGAGTCTCAGCGGTGCTGGTGCTTAGCTCCCTCTGTCCTAATCACACACCAGGTCCTGGCTCTTGAAATGGTTCTGCCATATTCAAGTATTCAGGGCGGAACTTCCCACCTCAGTTAACCCAGGTAAGAAAATCCCTCATAGGAAAGATCCCAGCCCAACCTAATCTAGGAAACTCCTCATTGCGATTCCCTTCCCGGGTGTTTCTGTTAGGGTTTCTCTTGCTGTGAAGAGACACTGTGACCACGGCAACTCTTATAAAGGAAAACATGTAATTGAGGTGGCTCACTTACAGATTCAGAGGTTCAGTCTATTATCATCATGAAGGGAACATGGCTGCGTGCAGGCAGATGCGGTGCTGGAGCTGAGAGGCCTACATCATGCAGACAACAGGAAGTCCACTGAGACACTGGGAGGTGTCCTGAGCATAGGGAACCCCAAAGCCCTCTCCCACAGTGACACACTTCCTCCAACAAGGCCATACCCACTCCAACAAAGTAGTGCCACTCCCTACGAAATTATGGGTGCCAATTACATTCAAACTACCATACCAAGGGGTTCAATATTGTATCAAGTTGTCAATCCAAATTAACCAGCTTAGTTAGGCCCTGGGCATGGCTCAACACTTAAGATTGTGTCCTGATCTTGCAGGATCCCACATTCCATCACCCAGGCACAGCTCACGAGCACATATAACTCCAGTTTCAGGGATCTGAGCCCCCTCTTCTGGCCTCCCAGGGCAACTCACATACAAACTCTTGCCCCCCTAACATATATTTAGAAATAAATTTAAAAAATAACCATCACACTATGCATAATAAGTTTTCAGTAGTCAGACATTATATTCTGGCTGGTCTTTCCTCCTTTTAGAGCTTATTTAATTATTTTTTATTCTTTAACACGTTCACACACATATAAATTGTATTTGGCTACACCTCCATTACTGTCTCATCTCCCTACCCCTTCCAACTGTTGAATGTCCTCCTTATCCTAATGAACCTTCTTCCTGGTTTATTATGTTTTTTCAACCCACTGATTTTAACTAATACAGCTTGCATGAGCAGGGATTGTTTATAGCACGATGGACAGTTGTCTTAGAAACGACAACTTTTGTCCTATAGAATATTTGCATTTTGATAGCTCAGTCACTGAAACATGAGGACCGGAGTTTGATCCCTGGATCTAATGTAAGAAGAAGCTGGCAATGGTAGTGCTTGTAACCCTAGTGCTTCAGAGGGAGAGAGGGCCAGGTCTCTTTGGCACTGGCCAGTCAGCCAATTAGTGAGCTCTGGGCAAACAAATAATACTGTCTCAAAAAACAAGGTGAACAGCTTCTGGGGAATGACACCTGAGATGGACTTTTGGTCTCATAAGTACAGGCACAGACTAGCATCCAACACACACGCACAAACACACACACCAAAAAAGAAAATTTGCATTTTATTGCAGTCAGAGTTGTTTTTCAGATTAAGTGTGTGTGCACACATGTGTGTATGTGTGTGATATTGCATGTGATATAATGTGTGTGTGTTAGGATGAAAGGGAGGGTAACAGTATGAGTAGGGTGGGCTATGGAGTGGCAGAGTGTGTTTGAATGTGGACGTGAACAGGTGAATGTGTAGGAGTGTGAGTGTAGTAACCCCACACACCTGCACATGCCAGCATTTCAGGTACTTGGGGTCGACATGAAAAGAAAATATTGAATGGAAAATTCCAGAAACAAAATAATCTAGGATTTACATTGTATCCCATTCAAAGAAAAAAGAAGAACCTTTGTTTTCCTTTCTGGGGCATGAGGGTTTTTTTTTGTTTGTTTCTTTTGTTTTGTTTTTTTTTAGCAGTGTACATGTAGTATATAGGCTACATCCACATTACTCACTCAGCAGACACTTCAGCTACCATTTAAGTTACACTCTGCAAGTGCAGAGGTTCAAGTAACTCCAATCAGAGTTAATAAAGATTCTCAAGATTGAACTCAATGATGATGATAATTTAATCTAACACTACACTAACCCTAACCCTGCACACTAACTCTAACCATAACCATAACCCTAACCCTTACCCTAACCCTAAAACTAACCCTAACCCTGTCCTTGACCCTAACCCTGCACACTAACACTAACTCAAACCCTTACCCTGACCCTAAATCTGCACACTAACACTGTACCTTGACCCTAACCCTGAACACTAACCCTATGCCTTTATCCTAACCCTAGCCATTATTGCTAACCCCCAACCCTAACCCTAACCCTACACTCCAACCCTGATGTTAACCCTAAACCCTAACCCTTGATCCTAATCCTAACCCTAAACCCTAACCCTAACCCCAACCCTAACTCCTAACTCTAACCAAAGGGTATGCCAAAGAATCTGCAAGGCATTTCCTTTAAGTAGAAAGGTTGAAGTTCTCAATGAGGAAAGGAAAGAAATAATATGTTGAAGTCGCTAAGATCTATAGTTTTTTGATCTCTTGCCATGCCTAATTGTGTGCGCACGCCTGTGTGTGTGTGCATGCCTGCATGTGTACAAGGGTGTGGAGGCCGGATCAGGATGTTTTTCTATATCTTCTCTGTCTTACTGCTTTGAGACAGGTCTGCCACTGAATTAGGAGCTCACCGTTTAGATTAGTCTGGCTATCCAGGAAGTTCTTGGGATCCACCTCTCTCCATCTCTGCTGTAGGGGTTTACAGGTATGCATCACTGAGCTTGCCTTCTGGGGGGTGTTGTTCGTTTGGTTTTGATTTTTTAAAACATGTTTTCTGGGGACTCAAACTTGTGTCCTTACGCTTGCAGAGCAAGCATTTTTATCCATTGTGCCGTCTCTCCAATCCCCACATTGCTAATTTTTAAATAAAAATATATCACATATTTGTGTGTACAGTCTGCAGAGGTTAGAACAACTGGATAGGCAGTCACTGCGGGATGGAAATGAACTCCTTGTGGATGAAGTTGATGATTGTAAGGGTTACTGAAGACGGACACTAAAAAGAAGTCCCACACTAGCTCAGGATTGAGTATAATAAAGGGTTATTTATTTAGGAGTAGACTCACAGATCACAATCCTCTGCTCGAATGGGGAACAGCAGCCGAATCCCACAGCCAGAGAGAGAGAACACGTGCTTTAAGTCAGCATTTATAGTATAAAAGGCCATGCCCAAGTGGGCGGGTAACTTACAGGCTACTGGCTGTAGGATTTCCTACAGCAGGTTACAATCCATAAAATAGTATAAGAATCCAAAAAGCCTATACAGGTATACATTTATTAATTGATAAATATTCATATAAATATAATGAAGAAATATTTGGAGTAGACAAACCTGACATATTTCTAGTTTGACAAGGGGACAAAGATCATGGTCAAATATATCATATGCTGACAGTTGTCTTCTACTCAAGTTTGCTAGAACCTGCTTAAAAAGTAAAGGGACTGCCTAAAACAGTCACTGGGTGGTGGTGGGGGATTGTAATGATGTTTAATCTCATTTGTGAACACACACACACACACACACACACACACACACACACACACACACACACACTTTTTCTTGGTTTAGAGCTGTAAAAATGCCCTTGGCTGTCGTTTCTAGTTTCAGTCCGTTGCTGTGACAAAACCCTCTGACAGAGTGTCTTAAGTGAGGAAAGGTTTTCTTTGACTTACACCCCCAGGTCATAGTCCATCATTAAGGGATGTCAAGGTAGGGACTCAAGGCTGGAACTTGAAGGTAGGCCTGCTTGCTACTTTACACATTATTGACTTGAATTAAGGAACCCACACTATAGCCAAAGAAAGACAGCAGGAGCCTGGAGAACATTGCCTGCTTGCTGGCTCATGGGTTGGCTTATACTTAATTTTCTTATATAGTTGCCAACTGCCTAGAGATGGTGCTACCCACAGTGGGTTGGCCCTTCAACATCAATTAACAATCAAGACAATCCCTCACAGACGTGACCCAGGCCAGCCTGATCTAGGCAATTCCTCAGTGGAGGCAATCCTGTCAGATGACTCTAGGTTTCAAGTTGACAGTTAAATCTAATCAGACAGTATCAACAAAATCAAAACAGAACCCCCCTCAGAGTTGGAATTCCCAGTCCTTGGACAAACAGTTGAAGATGTATCATCTTATATTTTTTCCCATACACATACAATCCTTAAAAGGTATGCAAACAAATTATGGTTTTTCTAAATTCAAATGGATACCTATTGCTTCTGAGGCAGGAAAGCATAGGGAATAGCTTAGTACCTGGGACCCCACCTGTCTTAGGCTATGCACACATTATTTTCTAACAGTGCACTTGACAGCCCGAGATTCTTCCCTAAATACACTATCCACACCCCTCTTTCTTTCTTTTTTTTTTTAAAAAAATTTATTTATTTATTATGTATACAGTATTCTGTCTGCATGTATGCCTGCAGGCCAGAAGAGGGCATCAGGTCTCATTACAGATGGTTGTGAGCCACCATATGGTTGCTGGGACTTGAACTCAGGACCTTTGGAAGAGCAGGCAGTGCTCTTAACCACTGAGATATCTCTCCAGCCCCACACCCTGGGCAACTTGTCAGCAGCATAGAACCCTCAGGCTGTAAGCACACCCCTCTCTGAATGGCGAAATAGGTTTCTGCTTCCCTTAATAACAATCAAAAAACCATATTCTTTTTAATTATACTTTCCTTATGTCTGGTTGTAGGAGGGACAATCTTGTCTCAACTGGCTTAGGTTGCATGTAAAATAAGACAAACTGTGTCTGCAACATGTATTTTTAAGGAGAAACACCTATTTGCCTTCTCATGCATGTGGGCATACATATGATTAATCCAATGCATTAAGGGACGAGACAGCCACAGAGAAATGGTTATATAGCTGGAAAACTATGAATCAAAATAGAGATGCATCCAAATTATACCCCTAGTAGCAAACTACTCCTTTTCTTAAACCCTGTAAGAGACTCTACACACAATAATCTGAACTTTTGAGTATCCTCACTCATGGCCTGCTGTTAAAACTTCAATTTTTAAATTGCATTTATTTATTATTTGTTTGTTTATTTTCATTGCATGTCTCTGTACGTGGAGGTCATGCCCTGACCCCCAGCAGCCGCTTTTCTCCTTCCACCATGTGGGTGAAACATGGATCCAGTTCAGACCGTCGATCTCAGAGGTCTTATCCACTGAGCCACCTGCCTGGGCCCTGCTGTCAACCTTGACAGCACATCTCTTTTTTCTTTTCCTCCTTTCTTTATTCATTTTGAGACAGTTTCACTATACAGCCCTGACTGTTCTGGCACTCACTATGTAGACCAGCCTGGCTTTGAACTCACAGAGATTGGCCTACCTCTGCCTGCTGAGATTAAAGGTGGGAGCCCCCAGGCCTGCTAACAGAGCATTCCTGATATGCATTATCACTCTGCTTTGAATAAAGTGTTCGTACTACTTTTCAAGCTCAGTTGCACTTTTATTTAGTTCTTGAACAAGATGCCAAGAACCTAGATACATCCAACCCAGACTCCCAACACCAACAACAATTCCAAATAATAATGAATAATAATGACATTTTAGTATAAAATTGAACTTTATTTGCAAAAGATTATATAAACTACCAACTTCTGAAACAAAATAAAACAGAGCACATTATATGAGCCAATACAAAATGGAATAAATGACATGAATGGGAAAATATCATAGAAGACCAAATCCAAAAAGGTAAGAAAAGCATGAAAATGTAGTAGCTTACAAGCAATTAAGGGAAACGCAAACTGTACCAGCAACACTGAACTATCATGTTTGGTGTGGTAGGTCCTTCTGAATATGTGTTGCTTTTATTGGCTAATGAATAAAGAAGCTGCCTTGGCCTGTGGTAGGGCAGAGTAGATAGAGCTAGGCAGGGAAAACTAAACTGGATGTTTATTACAGGACTGGGTGGGACAGAAGCCTCTGCCAACACAGGTTCTCCCCATCAGACTGACAGCTTGTCAGAACATTCTCTTCATCTTCGTTGTTTGAGTTGCAGAGCGCTTTCCTGGCAAGCCGTCGGCAGTGCAGTCAGCCCAGAACTTCCTCTCCAGAAAGCCTGACTCCTGCAAATCAAAGCAAATATATGAGGCTTTTTATTATCACATTGTTAGCAGCAGGCAGGAATGGAAGAAAACCTGAATGCCCATTAGTGAGAAAATGGCTGTAAAACTGTAATTATTTACTGTAGGCTAGCCAGCCATGAAAATAAACAAATTAAGAAATTTATCAGATGACTTGGAGAGATTTCCACGAGGAACTGAGAAATGCATCACACATGAGCAGAGCAATTTCATGACTGTCAAACAAAGGGAGCCTTAAGCATCGTGTGTGTGTGTGTGTGTGTGTGTGTGTGTGTGTGTGTATGTGTGTATCCATGCACGCATGTGTAGGCAGAGGTCAGTGCTGAATGAGTGTCTTCCTCAGTTACTCGCCACCTTTCATTTTGAGACAGAGTCTCTTGGTGAACCTGGAGCTCACAGATTCATCTAGACTGTCTGACCATGAGTCCCAGGAATTATCCTGGCTTCACCTCCAGCCCCCCACTCAGTTCCATGACTACAGATGTGTGCCTCTCTTTCTGGGCTTTTTTTTTTAAAAATATGGATCCTAGTGGTTGAACTGAGGTCCTTTTGCTTGTGTGCCAGGCGCTTTACCACTTGAGCAATCCCTGCCTCCTAGAATCTTATTGTCAAATAGTTTCTTTCTATGGAACCTGAGCTGGCCTGATACTTCAAGCATTTTGAAGCTTTGGTCCGTTCAAATTTTATTCTCCCAAATCCTTGTTCACTCCTTGACAGAGTCCAGTTGGCTTCCATCTCCATCCTCAGAAAACCTTCTGTGGTCAGTCACCAATAATCTCAGAGTCGCCAGAGAGACTCGCCACTTTTCAATGGTTAGCCCAATAGCTCTCTAAGCAGTGAAGAAGTCTCTGTCTTTCACTTTGCTGATACCACATGCGCCTCCTGGCTTTCCTTGACTCTTTGGATGTTCATTCTTTTGTGTGTGTGTGTGTGTGTGTGTGTGTGCAAGCAGGTGCATATTTATGTGTGTGTGTGTGCATGTGTGTGGAGGCCCAAGGACAAAGTTTGGTATTGTTCCTTAGGTGCCATCTCTCTTTAATTCTTAGACTGGGTCTCTCAGCAATCTAGACCTCACCAAACAGGCTATGCTGGTTGGCCAGTGAGCCCCAGGGACTGATCTGTCTTTGCCCCTTCAGGGCTTGGATTTCATATACACACTATCACACCCAGATGAATCTTTTTTAACTTGTGTGGGTGTTTTACCTGCATGTGTCGTGTGTGTTGTGTGCTCTTAGGGGACAAAGGAGGGAACAGGATGCTCTGATGCCGATATTGTAGACAGCTGCGAGATGCTATGTGGTCCTTTGAAAGAGGAGCCTGGGTTCTGAGATGAACCATTTCTCTCTACCTCGTCCCATCCTTCTAAGCACGCTTTCCTTGGGAGCATGCACAAGAACCTGGGGATCAAACACCCGTCCTTGTGTATGCACAGGAAAAAGGTTTACAAGCTGAGCTATCCACCTAGCCCCTTGTTAATGTCTTGACTTCTAAACTAAATAATCTTGTGCTTAGTCTTGGGTCTCCTTAAGTCTTATTTTTCTGTTAGGACTTTGAACAGCATCCAATTCTTTCTTGGAGAAAATACAACTTGTGGACACTAGAGGTCGCCACTGTATCATCAAACACATGGCCTGTCAGGGGACACCCTTAACTTCATCTTCCGTGATGTTAAGACAACAATGATGGTGTCATATTCTGAGGAGTGGGAAGGGAGTGGGCTATGGAGAAAAACTACAGTTTGAAGAGAAAGGTGAGCCGTTTCTGGTTTCTGAGGGTGGTTGTCACCTGCGGGTGTTTTGAAATATCAACTTGAAATCTAAGCAAATACCCGGGGACTTAGAGTTTCCACTTGGTTTTCAGATTTTTATCTTTGGTCGAACATCCAAACCTTCTCACAGCCTGAAGCCCTGGAAACACAACAAAACAAAATTCAACAAAGACAGAATATGTGGTGGTTGTTACACAAACTGCTGAGAAATTATTGTCCCTCTGGATTTCATTTTGGTAGTCCAGGATTAAACTTGAGGTAATGGAGTGACTGACCTCATATTTAGAATGTATACAATTTAAGATTATTCTGGGACTGGGGAGGTTGCTCCATTGATGAAGCATTAGGACCTGAGTGTGATCTCCAGAACCCCATGTTCAAGGCCAGACATGGTGACAGATATTTGTCATCCCAGTGATGGTGAGGCAGGAGGTGGGCAGATTAGATACGGGAACTCCTTGCCCAGCTAGCCTAGGCTGTTTAGTGAAGTTCCAGGCCAATGAGAGACTCCGTGTCAAACAAAAACTAGCAAATGCCTGGGAAACAGCACCCCCCATGCGCACCCCCCACCATGATTCTAAGGGCATGAATGTATGCTCATTCTCTTGATCCATCCATGCTGGTCTGGACCCTCTTCTCTGGTGTTGGTTAAGACCTTGAATTTCCCAGGCACCTCAGCTGGACAATCAAGTGGTCAGATGAGCAGTTAGGTGAGCAGTCAGCACCTTTGGTGGGGGAAGAGTGTGATGATTTCTGTCACTTGAAGTCCTTCCTGTTTTCACCCTACCCCACCCTCCAGCCCCTACCCTTGCCTCCTGAGCATCATGGAACTTGAAGGTTCTTTGTATATTATCACTTATGTGCCTGACTTCTTGACATGGACTGCTTCCTTCCAGAAAGGGTTTCAGGCCCTTCGCTGTCTCCCAGATAGTTGTTTTTGTGTCTATGAGCCACCTATGATTCTCGCAAATGTGTTTGTTCTGAAAGCCTATGAAGCAGTCTCTTAGGACTGTCATTTTCCAAGGTACAAGGTTCTTTCTTTTTAAATTAATTATGTGTTATTTACATTTAAAACACAAGGGAAGCCCTGGTTTCAACTAACAATCAAGATGTGCCTAGAAGCCAGTCTGAGCTGGACAATCCCTCAGTTGACACTACCTTCTCAGATGACCCAAGGCTGTGTGAAGCTTACAGTTCAAGCTAAACAGGACACTTAAGACACTGTGGAACCCATTCTCCTCTGTGCCCCAGGACAGCCTGTGGGGTCTCTTACTCCTCACAGGAAGCAGGAGACAGAGCCTAGTCTGATTCCTTCTTTGTTTCCATCCTGTCCTTTCTTCTCTCCACCCCTGCCAGCAACTCTCACTGCCTGCCACTATTTACACAACTCTATCTGCCCTCACCCAGCTCCTGGCGTGCAGTTCAGGAAGCCCCAGGACTTTCCACCTGTACTCTCAAGGCTTCTTACAGAGTCACAGAGGTTAGAGGGACAATTGAAGATGAAATAAGTTAAGTATCGTATTTGAAAAGCTTTCTAACTGCCTCTGATAAAGGAGTTATATTTTTGTGTTTGTTTAGATTCAAGAAATTTTTAGCTTCTCAAGGAGTTGCTTATGTGTCACTTAACTGTCATCTGTTATATATGTATGAAAAATGCATACATATTTTCTATCTATCTATCTATCTATCTATCTATCTATCTATCTATCTATCTATCTATCTATCTATCATCACCCATATATCTTTATCAACCATTCACCACTCTACCCATTTATCTATAAAAGAATCTTTCTATATTCTGTTTTATTTATCAGTCTTTCTTTTTCTGCCTGCATGTCTTGTCTTTACATAAATATGTGTATGAATCTATGCGTAATATATTTTTGAAGTCATGAATGCACATAATTTGAAAGTTCTTCAGAGATGTCTCCTTCTTGCTATCTTTCTTAGGTTCTGGGTTTTGAGATTCTGTCTGGCTTCCTGTTAAGCAAGATGAGGCTATATCTCATCTTCTCCTCCATACATAAACTGTCTATTCCCTTCTGATTCTGTTTGATTAAAGTTGCATTTATGTAATTATTCACGCATGAATATTACTTAGAGGAATCTACTTAATGTATTATGATTACCTTCTCCACAAGCCACAGTTTTGTTCCTTTCTGAAATCTGTGACTCAACAGCTTAGTATTTCTCTCTTTACTGTGCCAAGTCTTCCTCGACCTTTTTTCCATCTTCTGAAACTCTGTGAATATCTTTTCTCTGTTGTCTCTTTTTCCCTTTGTCCTTTTAAATGTTTAAACTTTCTATTCAAAACTTTAGGTGAGGGGCTGGAGAGATGGCTCAGTGGTTAAGAGCATTGACTGTTCTTCCAGAGGACCTGAGTTCAATTCCCAGCAACCACATGGTGGCTCACAACCATCTGTAATGAGATCTGGCACCCTCTTCTGGCCTTCAGGCATACATGGAGGCAGAATGTTGTATACATAATAAATAAAATCTTAAAAAAAAACAACAAAACTTTAGGTGAAGTTCGGAAGGAATTGAATGAATACCTTGTCCCTGATTTTGCATCAAACACATTACATTTTTTATTTCATTAGGGTAACTGGAAGCTATAAAACTATTTCCATTTTAAAACACACTTAACACACATAGCCTTCTGGCTCCAGGAATTTGGCTGGCCCTGCTCCTAAATGTCATTTTAAAGGACAACTTGAAGAAAAAGCCATCCCTGGCCACCATCACTTGGTGTGGTCACTGAAGGCTTTAGCTGGGCCTTGGGTATGGGTTATCTTTAAGACTCATGGAGCCCTCTGGGCAGGTAGGAGACAATGAGTAAAGGTTCTGGGACAGGAATATACACATTGAGATGTGAGTGTGCGGGGAGCAATTAGTCAACCAGCATGACATAAATAGCTGTGTGCTGTATTCATAATCATTTAGTTGATCTCTCTGTAACTTACACACACACACACACACACACACACACACACACACACACACACACACACACACACACAGTGTCTTCCCTCAACTCATGTTTCAGCAAAAATAAATGTGTTAGTAAAGGACTCTGGAATCATTTCAATTAAATATTCTCCCTTCCTCTTGTTCAAGTGGGCTTCACGTTGGATGCTTGGAGTTAGCTTCCTGAAGCCTTTTCATTCCTTGGATTCAGCCTTCTCCTTTAATAAACAGATAACCATAGCTTCTGCTCCTCTGGGCATCTGTGCCTCCTCCCCGCCCCCCGCAAGATGGGGAAGGCAAAGTGACGAAGGAAGAAATGATGGGAGACATTTTCCTGGATTTGAACTCTTGTGAACGGATACTGGCATTTCTGGGTCTGGTAGGTGATTCAAACTGGCACTTACTCACCATGGGGTCCTGAATGCGTCCATCTGAGAATGAGAGATATCCTACCGTTCTTCTTGCTGTGCCACGGCTGACAGTTAGGAGTTCTTCCTCTTGCTAGCTGAAAGATGAGCACATCGTGGACAGCGCTCTCTCAATAGTTCACAAATTGTCCACAGGAAGTGCCCGTGCCCCTTTGTCTGGATGTGCAGAAGTAGCACAGGCTCGGTGAGGACAGCACACACTTGTTCCATTTTTGGCTGTGTCAAGATGAAACTGAGCATCTCCTTATTGGCCACGGCTGTCAAAAACGCAGTGAAGTGAAGGGTGAATGCAGACTTTGCACTTTATCAGAAGTGCACGACCACAGAGGTAGCCACTGATGCCCTGGATGAAGAGCGGAAGAGTTATGTGGTCTGAATCAGTGATGGGAACAACAAACAAATTTCTATGTGAACCAAACCTGTCTTGGCCCACTGCAGAGTGGGCCTGCTGTTGCATGAGGGGTATTCTTTTTATAGACCAAGGGGAACTGGAGAGAGGAAGTACAAGTTTGTTCAGGATATATTGTGGGTGTCAATCTGAGTATTCTAATTTGATTATTTAAAGAACAAAAAGGGCTGGGCGGTGGTGGTGCACACCTTTAATTCCACCACTCAGGAGGCAGAAGCAGGTGGGTCTCTGTGAGTTTGAGGCCAGCCTGATCTACAAAGAGCTATGGGACAATGGTTTTACCCTGTAAAGATTTGTTTCTTGTACTTGTTTAATAAAATGCTGATTGGCCAGTAGCCAGGCAGCAAGTATTGGTGGAGCAATCAGGCAGGAAGTAGAGGCCGGGCAATGAGAATTCTGGGAAGAGGGAAGTTTCAGTCCACAGTTATGACCCATCCACAGAAGAAGCAAGATGTGACTGCCTCGCCAAAAAAGGTACCAAGCCACATGGCTAACATAGACAAGAAATATGGCTAATATAAGTTATAAGAATTAGTTAATACAAAGAGCCTGAGATACTGGACCAATCAGTTTATGATCAATGTAGACCTCTGTGGGTTTATTTGGGACTAAATAGCTGTGGGTGGCATGGCTAACATAAACATAGAGGGACCAGGTGAGAGAGAAACCTTGGACAACATACAAGAGCTAGTTTTAGGACAGGCTCCAAAGCTACAGAGAAACCCTGCCTCGAAAAACCAACCAACCAACCAACCAACCAACCAACCAACCAACCAAACAAACAAACAAACAAACAAAAAAACAAAAACAAAAAAGAAAAGAAAGAAAGAAAAAGAAAAGCTGGGCGGGGTGGCCCATGCCTTTAATCTCAGTGCTGGGGAGGCAGAGGCTGGTGAATCTCTGTGAGTTCGAGGCCAGCCTGGTCTACAAGAACTAGTTCCAGGACAGGCTCCAAAGCTACACAAAGAAACCCTGCCTTGAAAAAGAAACAAATAATCCTGTGTACTCTTTAGGGCCCCAAAGAGCTAGAAAAATCTGGAAGCTTTTCATGTCTCTCTAAAGAAGATGCTGTCTGTCACCATGTTATCAGAAAGTCCTTAAACAAAGAAGATAGAGAAGTTCAGGACTAAAGCGCCCACCTTGTTTGCACCACCATTATTGCAACACAAGTGCCCACACATTGCTCTGAAGAAACAACACACCAAGAAAATGAGGAAGCTGCAGAATGTGCTAGACTTTTGGCCAAGGAATGAAGGAAGCCAAAGGAAAAAAAATCTTTATCCCTTCAAAAAAAAAGTAAGCATATTTCTATTTCCAAAACTTTTGGCTGGGGTCCAAGGAACAGTCCTCATCTCTGTTGTCAAGATGGAGTCTGGGTATAAGGCCAAGATGGACAGGGACTTGGAGGTGTGCTAAAAGCTCTACCAAGCATGCGTCAGACTATGTCCCTGAGTCAGTTTCCCTAGATGATCAACCAGCTATGACCTAAAGCTGGGAGAACCCATTTAAAACTCTCTAGTCAACCATATTTAGTGGTCACTGATGGAAAGATGCAGCCGGAAGCCTGTGTATCATAGTGGAATAGAACCTCACGTCCAGAGGTTTGGGTTCAAGTTTCCAGTGTCAACTTTCTGGTATGATCTGAGGTTAGTGGCTGTCACCCACCACCACAGTTCTTTTGCTTTTCAAGTAGATATATTAGTAAATGATTCCAGAGGTTTCTTTAAGAATAAGAGGACATATGTAAGAACACTTTACAGTCTAAAATATGAAGCAAATATTAACATTGTTAATTGTCCAACAAACCATACAGAAAACATTTGTTACAAAACACGGGGAAAAGAGGCACTGTTTTCAGTAGAGTAGAGAGGGCATAAAAGGGGGTAGGTTATTCTTTCTAGGGGCCAACAGTCTTCATACACTTGTCTGTCTCTTGGAGGGACTCGGGGTTTTCTGTGTGGCAGCAGGAGAAGGCTGGGTGCCTGGGCAGAGGTTGTGAGGGAGAAGAGAGCTGAAAGGAACTGAGAGTACTGAGGTTGGCCCCACATCTGGAGAGTGGTCTCAGTG
Source organism: Ondatra zibethicus (assembly GCA_004026605.1). Classification (NCBI taxonomy): domain Eukaryota; kingdom Metazoa; phylum Chordata; class Mammalia; order Rodentia; family Cricetidae; genus Ondatra; species Ondatra zibethicus. The sequence continues at coordinate 150,028 of PVIU01001036.1, read as the reverse complement.
GGTACCCATGTGTGGAAAGAATTGCTCACTGACATTTTAGCTTCTTAGGATTTTGATTCACAGGAGAACCAGAAAACATTCAAGTCAAAAGGGACCTCAGATGTGTCTGTGCTGACCCTCTTAGTTGGGGTGACAAAATGACTTGCTCAAGATTGCACAGCAAACTCAAGAACAAAGGCCATTCCTCCCCACAGGCTACCCACTCCAGGATATGGATTCTCTTTCTCTCCCGTGTGGGTGGGTTTGGTCAACATCTGTGAACATTTTCATCTGGAGCAAGGGAAGCACAAGCGCTTGTTTTCGAACATAGCCAAAGATTTAGTGTCCTAGTTAACCTTGACTGTCAACTTGACACAGCCTGAAGTCATTAGAGAGAAGACTCAACTGAGGACTTACAGAGATCAGATGGGCCTATGGGCTCATTTGTAGGGAACTGTCTTGCATGGCAGGGAATAGAGAATAGAGCCTTGATTGGCAGAAATGAATAGAAATACAGTGAGAAATAGGGAGGGATGTGTGCACCTGGTGACAAGCACAGAGTAAGAGTGAAAATAATAAATAGCTTCCTTCTCTGTTCTCTCTCTCTCTCTCTCTCTCTCTCTCTCTCTCTCTCTCTCTGTGTGTGTGTGTGTGTGTGTGTGTCTGTGTGTCTGTGTTTATGCAGGTCAGTGTGTGACTGTACGTGTGTGTGTACACATGAGTGCATGTGCATGTATGTGGGTCAGTGTGCCAGTGCATATGCTTGTACGTGTGTGTATCTGTGTGTGTCTGCAGTGTGAGTATGTGTGTGTGGTGTGTGTGTGCCTGTGGAGGTCAGAGGCAGGTGTCAGCTGTCTTATTGCCCACCATATTGTTGGAACCATGGTCCCTCATGGTAGCTGGAGCTTGCTGACTGGAGAGCCCCAGGGAATTTATGGCTCCCCTCCCCCAGGACTGGGACTGCAGCTGTGCACCACAGTGTCCAGTTTTTCCATGGATCCTGAGGATTCAAACTCAGGTCCTGGCTTACACAGGAAACTCTTTACTCCCTGAGCTATTTCTCCATTCTTCAACTCTATACTTTTAATCAGTCATTTAGCAGTATAATTTTTTTTAAAAAAAAAGAGTTGCATTCAAAACAATTATTCAAAGATATGGGATGGACTAATGTGAACCACTCTTACTGCAGCCTAAGGAATGACATACAATTCCTCTCACATTGTTGAATGCTCTAGCAGGTTCTTGGTTCAGTGTTGTCTTAGTCACTGTTCTATTGCTGTGAAGAGACCCCATGACCACGGCAACTCTTATAAAGGAAAGCATTTAACTGGGGCTGGCTTACAGTTTTGAGGTTTAGTTCATTATCATCATGGCGAAAGCATGGCAGTGCACAGACAGACATGATGCTGGAGAAGGAGCTGAGAATTTTACATCTGGATCTGCAGGAAGCAGAAAGAGAGAGAGACACTGGGCCTGGATTGGACTTTTGAAACCTTGAAGCCCACTTCCAGTGACAAACTTCTTCCAACAAGACCATAGCTGCTCCAACAAGGCCACACCTATGCCAACAAGGTCAAACTTACTTCAACAAGGCTACACCTCCTAATCCTTCTCAAGTAGTGCCATTCCCTGATGACTAAGCATTTAAATACATGAGCCTATGGAGGATACTCTTGTTCCAAGCACCACAAGTGTACTATCTTTCTGATGTGGGTGTCTTATGTGAGGAGGGGGTCTGGATGGGGGGGACGACTCTTTGAGTTGCATAGGGCACTGGCGTTGGAAGAGAATAATAGAGCAGACGTGAGACACACAGAATTTCTTTCTTGAAGATCTACTGTTCTATTTTGTTTTTGAAAAATGTTCCAGAATGAGTATTGCTGGAAACTCAAGGGCAAGTTGCTCCTCCATGAGTGTCACGCTTGATCATTGTAGAGGGAGAAAGTCAGGTAACCTGTCCTTATCTGAATCATCCAGAAGAGGACCAAAGATCTTACTATGTACCATGAAACTGTCCTTATACGGTTTGCTGGGTTATGGATATTATTAATGTTAGAAGAAAGGAAACTAAGAACTCTTTTGTTTAGTTGATATTATTACTCTACATTATTTACCTGCATTCAGGATTGATATGTGTATTCCCAACATACCCTTGTAGTTACTAGCCAACAGAATTGTCACGGGTTCATAAACAATGTAGACAGACATACTGTGTGTACCCACTGAAATTCAGACCCACATGGTGAACTTCCCACTGTCACAGACATACTTGACCCAAAAACACAGAAGAAAGAAGAGAATGAAGATGGGCTGGGTTGACCCAGGGGTTGCCCAGAGCCATCTGTGGGAATACAAATACCATAGCTGTAAATAAACACAGCAAACCTAGCCTTAGAGGACATGGTAGGAGGAGTATTGATGAGTCCTGCCCCTGGAGGGTTCCACTCCTACAGCTCATTATCTCATTGATATTCTTGGCACCTTACCACAAGACAGGGCCGCCCACAGACTGTTAAACATTTGCAGCAAAATGGTGTAGAACATAACAAGGGCATTAGCCAAGTTTCCTGTGATTGTCACAGGAGAACAGTTGGTTACCCTGGTGTGTGTGTGTGTGTGTGTGTGTGTGTGTGTGTGTGTGTGTGTGTGTGTGTGTGGCAGCTGTGGGCAACATGGCTTCCTTGCACTTCCCTTCCTGACATCTGAGAGGGAAGTCAGGAGATGAACCCCACCTCTGGACACAGATGAAGGCATCCATGGGGCCAGGACCACACCTGTCAATGAAGAGACACATTGTCTTTTCCTGTAAGACTCCAGGCCCCCACGGTCCCCTGATCTGGCTGGTCACCTGGGACCACTTGTTTTGATTCCAAGTAGTGCAGGGGAAAAAGTCCCCTGGCGACTCTCTTGTCAAACCTGTGGAGTAAATGCCAATAAGTCGGTTCTTCACCCCCCCCAACCCCCTGTGACCCGCTAAGTCCCTTTTAAGTGAGAACTTTGAAAGGGATTAGCTGACGCAGTGAAAGGAGTTGAAACCCGGCAAAAAGTATTAGAGCTATGAAATAAATCAGCCTCTGGACTCAGGTTGGACTTGGGATGAAAAGAAATTGAGTGGTTCAGAAATGGATGCCTTTTTCCTTGTAACCCCAGAGAATAGCTAAGCTCATTTCTCACTGCACGGTTAATGGGACGGTGGTGTGTCTGGATTAATCACAGTGGCTGGAGGTGTAGTCACCACCTGCACCCAGGCAGAGACCATGCAAATGAGCATGGGCTTGCCTGCAAAGTCTTTGTTTTAATAGAAAATATCATCACAATAAATATTTTTTAAAATGTTGACAAAGGAATGTTTCTTTGAAATTTATCTTAAAAACACACATATAGCCAGGCCTAACCGTCTTTGCATTGCCATATTACTGTGAATGGAAGAAATTTCTTAATTTTTCAAATTGTTCATTTTTAGTATATAAAAATGCTTCTAAGGCTTTGAATGCATTTTGGGGGTGAGAACGGGGTGAATAGATGTGTTAGTGAGCAGAGGTAAGCCTTGGGTATCATTTCTCCAGGAGTATCCAGCTCATGCTTTTGAAAAAGGGTCTCTCACTAACCTGGGGTTTGCTGGACAGGCAGTCTAACTAAATCTGTGAGCTTCAGGCTCAGCACAAGACCCTATCTAAAATAAAATAAAATAAAATAAAATAAAGACAGAGAACAACTCATATCAGCTGCTGGACTCCATACACATGCTCATGTGTGTGCACACACTTGTACACTTGTGCACACACACATGAATGTGCACACACAAACACAAAACCCATGTGATAAATCAAATCTTAGAAATTTATATTTTCTTTTTTCCTAGGAAACTGTCCATTTTACCTCAGTTTTAAAATATATTGACATGAAATCATATGTATTTATTCTTCATAATGTATCACTTCCTCTTTGTTTCTGTAATTAAGACAACAGTTTCTCAATTATTTTTATGACAAGTAGATAAGGAGTAGTTTTTTACTGAGAAAGTCAAAGTTTGGGTTTATTGGTGAACATTGCTGCATATTTTCTCAGTATTTTTCAGTATTTGTCTTTAAAACTTTCTGTTTCCCAATTTATACGGTTTCTATATAAGACCTTTTGTGATTTCTTACAAGGCTTGTTCATTTAAAAATATTTTTAATGTAGAAATTATCTCATTTGCAGAAGATGTGAATCAAGGCATAAACTACCCATCTCAAACATCTCGGATAATGCTTCTGCTAGATGTCTTATTTTCCATTCTCCAAATTTTCCATCCTTTTTTTCCTCTTTAAGACAAGACTTTTTTTTTTCCAGGCAAGTTCTCTCTCTGTAGTCCTGGCTACTTTCTATGTCTTTCTTCCTTTCCTCCTTCCTTCCCTCCCTCCTTCTTTCCTTCCTTCCTTTCTTCCTCCTTTGCTCCCTCCTTCTTGCCCTCCTTCTTTCTTTCTGTAAGTGTGTGTACACTTACAAGGTCAGAAGAAGGCATTGGGTCCTCTGGAGCTGGAGTTACAAGTGGTTGTTAACTGCCCAATGTGGGTGCTGGGAGCCCAACTCTAGTCCTTTGAAAGCACAGCAAACATTCTTAATCACCAAGTCATCTCTCCAGCCTCTACTTCTTCATTTTTACCTTGAAGATTTAGAATCCCTTAGGAGATACACCTTGGGACGTGTCTGTGAGTGTTTCCAGAGTGGATTACCTGGAGCCCAGCCCTTCTTGCTTGTACTTGTGTTAGGATTCTGGTTTTCCAATTCCCATGTAACAGCCACAAAACTCTCTGCTTTCTCCAGTCTGAAGGGCCACTCTCTTCACATTCCTTTTCAAAACCAGTTCCAAAGTCACAAGCCACATAGTCAGGTCATCCCAGCAGTCCCCTTCTCAACACCAGCTTTTTTTTTGTATTCATTAGTTTTGTTGTTGCTGCTGTGACACAAGCTTTAAAATAGCAATATAAGGAAAGGTTTATTTGTCTCACTTCTGAAGAACGCCTTAATTACTATCCTATTTCTGTGAAAAGACACCATGATCAAGGCAAACTATAAAAGAAAACATTTAATTGGGGACTTGCTTACAGTTTCAGAGGTTAAGTCCCTGGTCATTATGATGGGGAACGTGGTAACAGGAAGCAGCCATGGCCTTGGAGCAATAGCTGAGAGCTTACCTCTGATCCATCAGCAGGAGGAAGAGAGAGAGAGAGAGAAAGAGAGAGAGAGAGAAAGAGAGAGAGAGAGAGAGAGAGAGACAAGACCAGGCATGAGCTTTTGAAACCTCAAAGCCCACTCCCAGTGACATAGCTCTTCTCATGAGGTTACACCTTCTAATCCTTCTACCCACTCGTGGACCAAGTGTTCACATATATGAGCCTATGGATAGTGTGGGAGTTCCCTCTCTGTGCTGTAATTACCATTAATTAATAAAGAAACTGCCTTGGCCTGTTGATAGGGCAGAACCTAGGTAGGTAGGGAAGACAAAACTGAATGCTGGGAGAAAGAAGGGTGGAGCCAGAGAGACACCATGGATTCGCCTGAGACAGACACTGGAAATTTACCTGGTAAGCCACTGCCACATGGCAATACACAGATTAATAGAAATGGGTTAAATTAATATAAGAGTTGGCCAATAAGAAGCTAGAGCTAATGGGCCAAGCAGTGATCCAATTAATACAATTTCTGTGTGATTATTTCAGTTCTGGGTGGCTGGGATGAACAAGCGGGCATACTCCTACATATGGGAGCCATTCTCATCCAAGTCACCCCGAGCCGACATGGCTCTAACATGGTAGAGAAGGAACGGTGGTAGGAGTGGCCTTAGTCAAGATTTCCACTGCTGTGAGAATGCACCAGGACCAAAAGTGATGTGGGGAGAAAAGGGTTTATTTCAGTATCACAGTTCATCATCAAAGGAAGGCAGGGCAGGAAGTCAGGGCAGGAACTGAAGCAAGTGGCCTGCTGAGCCTGCTGTCCTATACTATCCGGGACCACCTGACCAGGGCTAGCACCACCCCTCAGCAAGTCGGCTGATCCTTATCAACCATGAAACAAGGAAACAGCCTGCAGACTTGTCCACAGGCAATCTGATGGATCCATTTTCTCAATTGCGGTTCATCTTCCCAGACAACCCTATCTTGTACCAAGTTGACAAAACGCGAGCCAGGCCAGGCAGCTGGTCACATGGCCTCTGCAGTCAGGAAGCAGACAGAAGTGAATGCTGGTGTTTAGCTTGCTTACCCTCCCCCTTTTAGTTCAGTTAGGATTGTGACACCCCTAGTCAGCCACATTCAGGGGTGTCTTCCATCCTCAATGAAATGTCCCTGAAACAGCCTCACAGACACGACAATGCCTCCTAGGCGATTTCAAAGCCTGTTACAGTGAACACCAACTGTTTAAGCCATCTATGCTGGTCTATTGTTATTCATTCATAAATAGCATGTGAACTGTGTTTTATTTGCTCTCTAATGCAGCAAGTGGCATTTATGAGTGAGCTTTTACCTTGCCAGATGGAAGTTTCTTGCCAGTCCTCCTGTCGTTACTTTTTTCTTGTCAGTAACTGAAGTCTTTTAACTTATGGCTTGTTGGTGGTTTTGTTTAGATTTTGAAAATAACAATGTTCCCCACACTTTCCTCTCTTTACCATGTACCAGATATATTTTCCATATTTTAACTCATTAAGCTTTATTAAATCCTGTGAGGTCAGATACTTTCTTACTCAGGGTATATATATTTAGTGTTTCCTGACTTGAATTTTCTCTTAGTTCAAGCTTATTAAACTTTTTCACGTCGCCAATATTCTTTTCTGCCTAATGTTTTGATTTTTGAGGAGGTATTTTAATGCCTCTCACTATGATGATAAATTTACCTGTTTTGCATTTTTATCAGTTTAATTTATTATACTTTCAAAAGTCTCTACATTTTTATGTATTCCGGATATTTCTATTCAAATTGCAATGTTTTGTTTTTTATTTTAACTACATTCTGCCTGAAATTAATATTACTGAAACAGTTATTTTTCTTTTCATTTCTTCCCTGTGTCTTGATGCAGACTCTCCCCTTGGCCAAACTCTTGTCATGGGTTTGGTCTCTGAATTCTCTTCCCAGTTAGTTTAAAAGATTTGGATTTCCATGTCCATTTTTGCCGTGTAACATATCGGGCAAGTTTAGCCAGAATCTGCCACTGTTGATATCTGATCAAATCTCTCATTTCTCGCCATCCCTCAGTGAGGCTCTGCCACCTTGACTCTCCGCTAACCCGTCAGTATCACTCAGTAATTCTCCACTCACTGATCTCACTTTGCTCCTTGGCCACAGATTCCATCTCAGCCATGTGTGCAGCTGAGTCCAGACTCACCCTGTGATCTCTGTCCTTCATGGATTCCTAAATGGAATCTGTTTTTACCGTGTTACTGTCAGGCTCTGGGTTGTTGTTTTGACAGTCATGCTAATTCTTTACCCCGCTCCCCTATTTCCTTGTTCCTCGTTTCCTTTATCTTTCTTTTCTTCTACTTTCAGCTACAAAATCTTTCTTATCCATTTATTGTCAGAAGTTCTTGTCACCTGATTTGTGTCTGCTGCTGAACTGCACAAAATTAAAACTATCAACAGGAGACTGTCTTTTATTAGAGATTTAACTCACTGACATACTGATTAATGACATGATTAAAAGTGTGCCTGCTTGTGATTGCTTTTACATTTTTTCCTTGTTCTATTTGTTCTTCTCATTGTTTGGAAGCAGACTGACCTTTTCCTAATATCTTCATGCTTATGCTTACATTAAAGGAAAATTAGTCTATTGAATTTTCTGGATCCGACATTCTATAAATGTAGCCAAATGATTGCCGCTTTATAGTTTTCTTATTGTTATCTACTCTCAGGCCACTTCATCTTTATTCCTGTTACAATCAATTTCCCCTGAAGTGATGACTAATGAGCCAATTGCAAAGGCTGCTCTATTGCTTTCATGAAGGCTAATTGCTCCCATGAGTGAACGAGTCTTTGGATTCATGGAGTCTATTGGCATTTCCAGTATGTTACAAATCTCAGAACGGAGATTTTGACTTGGTTAATATTTCACCATGTTGACTGACATCTTTAATCAAGTCAGTGGGCCTTTCTTCATTCAGAAAAAAATATAGTAAAATAAAAGACAACTTTCCTGACTCCCGAATCCACTGCCTGCCTTTTCTTCTTCTAGGGGTCATCTCTGTCGCAGTCTACAGGGTGGCTCCGGAGACTCAGTCTAGACAGCACTACCCATAAGCTCCTGGGAAAAAGGTTGACAGGAAGAAAGATCAAAGCAAATGGTTGAAAGGGAATTTTATTTTTATTATAATTGTTAATTCACACTATTTATCCATAGCAATAAGCTCACTGTTGCAGTTCTACACATGCAAGTAATGTTTTGATTGCACCCATTTCCCAGGTACCCTCTGTCACTCTTTCCTCCTGACTCTGGTTTCCTTTTTGGTTGCTAGTTAAAACCTGCTCCTACTTTCAAGTTGCTTTTAAAAAAAATCTTAGTATGATTCTTAAGTGTATGGTATACTTGTTTTTCTGCTTGTGACCTATTCTACTTACCAGGATACCTCGACAAATGATGTGATTCGGTTCCTCTGTGAAGAGTACCACGATGAACAATGTGCTCAAGTATCTTTGTGGATATTAACTTCGTGTGATTTTTTATACCTAGGAGTAGTCTACCTGGTTCACTCTAATTTTAGTTTTTGAGGAATCACTATGACATTTTTCCATAGTTGCTGGACTAATTTTCATCCCCATTAACAATATATAAAGTTCCTTTACCCTCTATCCTTTCTAGCATTTTTCTTCTTCCCTTTCTTCTCCTTTCCTTCCTCCCTTCCTCCTCCTCCTCTTTTACCTTTTCTTCCGTCTTACCATTCTGTCTGAGATGAGAGGATTTTAAGTTTAAAAGGGAACTGTTAATCATATGAGCTTTGTGGAGAAGTGTTTGCTTAGTGTGCTGGTCACTTTTGTATCAACTTGACTCAAGCTAGAGTCTTTGGAAAGAAGGGAGAATCAGTTGAGAAAAATGTCTCCAAAAGATAAGGCTGCAGGCAAGTCTGTAGAGCATTTTCCCCTTCCTTCCATCTTTCTTTCCTTTCTTCCCTCCCTCCCTCCCTTCCTCCTTCCCTTCTTCCCTTCCTTCCTCTTTCTTCCTTCCTTTTTAAAATTCTTTTAACTTTTATTTATTGAATTTTGCATCATGCATTCCAATCCCACTCATCTCCCAGTCCCCTTAAATCCTCCCTCCTCCCTTGCAAACACCCCTAAAACAAAACAAAATTTAAAAGAAAACCCAAAGATCAAACAAACATAAAAGGAAGAAGAATTTTTGTCCTGAAAGTTGTCACATGGCCTGTTGAGTCATACAGTTCACCCTTTAGTCCATTCATCTTTACTTGCAAATGTTCATTGCTGAGTCATTGGTGTCGCTGGTCTGGGGTGAAGGCTTCTGACTTCTGCTACAGCACTGATAATGGGTTCTGATTAGGTTTCCTCTTCGATATCTTGTTGTCCTGTGTCATGGCGAGCTTGCTGGTTTGGATTTACAGATCCGGCTCCTTCTTGTGCTCCAGTAGTTCATAAATGAGGTGGATGTTGGGTGGGCTAACTCCTAGCCCTGGCTCTGGGCCTGGGTGGTAGCTGAATCGGTCAGGCCTCCAGCTTTCCCTTATTGCCACTACCTTGGCAAGCTCAGCAGTGCCTTGGCCAGCTCATCCAATACAGCCCGCAGCAAGGAGCGGGGCTAGTCCTCCTGCACTCAGGTCCTAATACCCGGCCCACCCACGCTTAAACCACCGGGGCCAGCTCCACTGTCTTGCGCAGGCAAGGTGCAGGGCTCTCTTTTTTGATTGCTGCAGGGTACATAAGAGGGGAAGGTGGAGTCAGCTCTCCTGCTCTCGCGCCCTTAGGGCTGGCTCACCTGCGCCCCCAACAACGGGGTCAGCTCTGGTGTGTTGCCCAGGCAGGGTGTGCTGCAGCTGATAAGGGGCCGGGCCAGCTCTCTCACCTGCCACAGTTAGCAAGGGGCGGGGGGGGGGGGAAGGGCATCTTCCCCCACCCATGACAGACGTGGGGGGTTTAGCCCTGCTGCTCTCACGACTTCAGGGCAAGCTCACCTGTGTTCCTGACAATAGGATCAGTCCTAGTGTGTTGCCTAATGTGGGGGTGCATGCCTGTGGTGAGAGATGGGGTTATTTTTCCCAGGTGCCAGCTCTTCCCCGAGGGGCGGCTCCAATTCTCTTGCGTTGTATCTGCAGGAAAACGTGGGGCTGGATCAACACAGCATAGTTCTAATGACCCCTGTGTTAACACAGACCATGGACATCATCACAGATCCCAGCTGCAGCGGGACCATAGACCCCGACATGGCCCTCAGTGGCAGCTAGGGTCCGACATCACCATGGTGCAGGGCATTTTCTTAATTAGTGATTGATGTGAGGACCCAGCCCATTGTGAGAATTCCAGTGTCTGAAAATTAGGAAGCGAGCGGACGAAGGGTGGAAAATTAAGCCAGAGAGGGAAGGCAGGTCCTGAATGTGGAGGCCACTGCTTCCTTTGGAATTGGAGCTTTAGTCCTGTAGGAAGTGAGAGGTTATAATATAGCCAAATGAGTTAATACACATGTTTATTGTGGCAGTATTCACAGTAGGCGAGTATGGAGTAAGCCTTGATGCCTATCATTTAGGGATAAGTGGGTAAGGGGAAATGTGGTACACATATACACTAGAGCCATAAAATCTATTTGCTTACTCATCTCTTCACCTGACAGCTCTTTAAGCACTAATGAAAAAGGAGCTGTGGAACATGCAAAGATGAACTGGACAGAGAGCTTTCCCACTGGGGGTTTACAGCTCACCAGAAAGATGATGAATGTACCAAAAGAAGCAGCAGATGATGGAAGAGCTTAGAGAGCTAAGGCAGGGGATGCGGCGTGGTGGGCCAGCCATTTGATCTCCATCTGAGAGACAAGGGGGATTTGGATAAGTGGGAATGGAGCATGGGAGGTAAATAAAATAGTATCCGGGAGACAGAGCAGTGAGAACTCATTCATGTGTCCGCACCATGCTGAGAAACTCGGATGCTGCAATGGGGCTCAAGGTAAAGAGGAAGTCCAGGAACTTTGTCCATGGGGGGGGCTCAGTCAGGGAGTGTTATATAGATTTTCAACATGTGTGCTTGCCATGTGATGTTAATTTTCATTTGGGAAAAGGAACCAGATGTTTGTTTCTGATTTCTCTCCTTTTCAGAGAGTTCAAGATCCCAACCTAGTAAAGACTGTGTGTTTCCATCTCAATTCGCCAAATCAAGAAAACCTGAACTGTAGAAACTCTCAGAGGTGCGTGGAGGTTTGTTTCCATGGCGATGTTAAACCCATCAAGTTGACAACGCTAACCATCACACTATACAAAGGATCGTGAACATAGCATTTGGTCTGAAAATATAAATCAAGGAAGTTAGAAGGCGAGAAGGGATTGCTAATGATAATTCTGATTCTGGGTCCAGCTAGCGGAGGCTATGGTGCGGGAAGCATGAGTAGAAATAGGAAATACAAGGCAGAACTACTTCCTAATCATGGAATGAATGCGTTCTGGGCATGTTGGGTTAATGCAGTCTGCTAGCAGAGGGGCTCTAGCTGGAGATTAGATTTGCGACTGTCTGCACGGAGTGGTTCTTACATGGCGGGGGGGGGGGGAAGGAGATTACAGGGGGCAATCAAGGCAAGGGTGGGGAGGGATGTTCTGAGGGATTTAGAGTAGGAGGAAGGACAAGAAGTCAACAGAGGGGCAAGCAAGAGAGAATGCAGGAAAATGTCATCAGAAAATTCCAGAAGGCAGGCTGGACCGGAGCATTGTTCTTATACAAAATGCTTGCACAAAGGTGAATGAGGAAGGAGAGCATTCCACCAGGGATAGAAGAAGTTGCCACTGGAGGAAGTGAGGCCCTGCAGGGTTTGAAGGCAGTCTGTATAGATTCCTCCATCAGGAAATCATTCAGGGGAGAGGAAAGAGGAGCGTATTAGCAATGATGATTTATTTTCCTGAATGTTTTACCCCTCTGAGCATCTCTTTTTCTCAGTTCCTCAGTTTTAAAGCAAATCCGACACTGGCTACATTCTGATGGTCACCATGGTGGAAGAATGTCTTTGAGGGACATAGTAGAGAATCAAACCATTACGAGGCGTCTTTCTTTCTTCTTCTTTTATTCCATTTTACACAACCATTTCTTTGTTATTGTCAAATCATCTCATCAAAATATACAAACAGCTCAAATACTTTCAGTGTATAGTTAGTACTCTAATCCAGCAGGACTGACTGCTGCTAATAGCATGCATGGGTCGTTTATCTCACAGGACCCCTAGAGAGGGACTTATTTGTCACCAAATCACCAGGAACAGCACAATAAGGGATTGGTTTTCTTTATCTCGGAAGAATCATGCATTTATTTCCTGTCTGATGGGGAGATGGGAATGAATGACTATGCTGATAAAGAGATCAGCTGAGAACAGAGGGAAGGCAATGTTGAATGGGCAGCAGCAAATGATCCCATCTTTGTCGGTTACATTTATTTCTGTGTGAACAAGATGCTCCACACAGGCAACATACCCTTCCCCGAAGCTGGTGACATGAGCTCTGCTCATTGTCACTGACTCCCCTCTGTTTTGTGAATGTCAGGGTTAGCCAGAATGAACAGATTTGTAAATCTCAAGTTCCGAGCTATGTTTATTGGAGAGAATCCCATCACAACCCGCTCAGGGCTTCCCCTTTCCTTCTGCCATTTACATTTCCACAGACATGCACAGAACAACGTGGGTTAGTGGCTCCTTCTCTGTGGTTGAGTGGGATCCACTTCTATAAGAGGCAATCTGCTGTTCCAGTCTTGAGAAACGGGTTCCATTTGCACCTTGGTTCATCACCAACCAGCAATTGCTGTCTAGGGCAGGCAGAATTAGGTTTCGAATCTTTCACATTATCAGGAACCATCTTTCCAGTAAACGACTAGAGTTAATAGCGATCTAACTTCAAGGGCTGCTGGGAAAGATGCCAGGAGCTATAACGGGTGATGTCATTAGTGAAGTAGACTTGGTTTCTGCTACAGGTAACGAGTCATGTGAGGAGATCGAAGGCCTCCCCGTCTTTCCTGTTGAGTGTTTCTTTTCTTTTCCAACTTGAAAAAGAGACCCCAGAAGTGTTATTCAAATCAGTTCCCAGAGAGAAGGCAAATCTCTTCTGGTCTGGGGAGGGGTGAGGTTCAGGAGCAAACGAAAGTCTCCATCCCTGGGTTAATGAAGGAAAAGTTTCTGAACATGTTCTGGTCCATGCTGTTGATGAGCGCTCTGTCGGCAAATGACAGCCGGGGTTTCTCACTTAGGAATTCCTTGTCAAAATTGCTACAGTCGTACGGTGATTTCTTGGTCGCAGTTTAAAGAGGAGAGAATAAAAAAGAGGGAAGAAAATTAGTCAAGTTCATTATCTTAACTTTGCTTAAGTAGTGTGTGCACAACCCAGTGGGTCCAAATCCGGAGTCATTTACTAGCCCAAATCCCGTTCTTTTATTAGAATAATTAATTTCACATGAAAGAATTACATTGTACAGATTTCAGTCACCAGGACTGTGATCATTAAGAATATAAGGACTGCATGCAAAGCCCCATCTCCTGACTGTCCCTCTCAGCAACAGATGTTCAACTTGGGAACGTTCTGCAGTTTATTCTTCCCCTAGGTGAATTCTGATGACACAGTTTAAAAATGGCAGGCAATGGGACCCCCCCCCCCCGCCAACCTCTGATCTAGTCAAATGGTGTGGATTGAAGAAGCATGTTCCTCCTAAGGGTGGGGTTGGGGCAGGTTTCAGGAAATGCTGTTACTTGCTTAGGGTGACAGCCTGTGACAAAAGAAGGGCTGAATCCACAATGTCTAGTGGGAGAGTCCTTACCACTTTTGGCCTGAAGGGCGGGTCAATCTCCTTCCTTTCAAGTTCTTCCCAGTTGATCTCTCGGAACAAAGGATGCTGGCGGATGTCTCCTCGCACGCCCAGCCTCTTTTCGGGTTCTCTCACAAAAAGCTGCAAGGGAGCAGAGAGGGAGTAGTTTACTTCTGCGATGAGGCATTGGATCAGGAGGGTGCTCACTCACTGGGGTATGAGCAGCTGGCATTTTTTGACCTCTGTGGAGATGGAATAGGTTCACACTAACTTGACACCCTCTCTGAGTGTCTATGACCTCCTTACTCTTTGCCCAGACAGCCTGTACTGTGACTTCTATAGGCCTGGCATGAAATCAGCTTTGCTTTGGTGCTTATGTGGTCTCTACGTCAGTTTCGTAACCTGTGACGTATACTGTACTGGCCTCCTGGGAAGAGGGAGCCTCTGTCACACTGGCCTATGCCTGTGTCTGTGAGGGACCAATGATTGATGTGGGTGGTACTGTCCTTGGGCAAATGGTCCTGGGGTATGTGAGAAAGGGAGTTAAGCATGAGTCAGGAAGCAAGCCAGTAAGTAAGCAGCATCCCTCCATGGCTTCTGCTTTGGTTCTTGTGTGAGTCCCTGCCTCAGTTTCCCTCAATAATGGACTGTAATCTTTAAGCTGAAATAAACTTTTTCCTTTCCAAGTTGCTTTTGGTCATAGCGTTTATCAGAACAACAGAAAATAAACTAGAACATATATCAAGTGTCTGTCTCACAGGGATGTCCCTAGGATTAAATTAAACAGTAATCTACACATACACACATATACCAGCTTACACATGTATATATACATATATACCTTTACATAGAGAGGCATGTAAACATGCATACAATCACACACACGCACATGTATGTCTATGTATATGGCTAAGCATATATGTATTATGCATAAGCAAATATACACATATTGATTGCAAACCCCCTCCACACATATTTGTTCTTTGTAAAGTCTGCTCCGTATTCCCAGCAGCATAAGCCAGACACAATGGTGTGTGTCTGGAAACTCATCACTCAGGAGGCCAGGGAAGGAGGATAATGAGTTTGAGGCCAGTCTGGCCCAGTCTGGATGATGTCAGCCTAGGCTTTACAGTGAGGTGCTGTTTGAAAAAACCCCAAAGGGGAAAAAAAGGACCCTCAGCAAGACAGAATGAGTGACTAACTTATTTGTCTGACTTAGCTGCCCCTCCAAGTGTGACATTTCTTATAAAGATGCCCTATCTTAGGAGTCCAGTGTTGTGGGGCTTGCGTGTAATGTCAGCTAGTCCTTGGCAGTCAGCTGAGGTCTCTGCAAGGCCTCTGGGTACAGAAAGTCATCATCCCCTCTGTAGACCTGCTGGCGAATGCTATTCTTCAAACCATGCTCTTCCCTCCAGCCTTTCAGCCTGTGTTGTGACTTTACCTTTCCCCTGCCCTCTCTCCTATCACTTTACCTGACAGTCACAATGGATACTGGAAAGACAGCAGAGCAACCGGAAGCTTTTTAAACTTTAACCTGTCCGGGACTATGGAGCAGAAGAGTCTAGACATTAACTCAGAAAGTAATAGGTTCCCCAGGTGTCTCAAGCAGTTACTTCTTATTTCTGCACCAGCACGATGTTTGCCTATAACGTCACAGCTCGGGTGTTTTAAGGAGATTATGGCACTTTAAGATGGAAAATGTGGCAAAATGTAGGGATTTTTCCAAGTGTCTCCCACAAAAGTTTCAGCCCCATTTCTTGCTTTCACTATTTCTAAGAACAGCTAGAATATGGCTTCTGAAAATGTTTTTAAATGATGTTATCTTGTAATTTGAAAATCTACAGAGCCTCAGCTCTTCCCCAAATCACAAAGGTATGCTGAAGAAAACTGCAAAACTGGAGTTTTTTTATTAATCAATTAATTAACTAATTAAATAAGAGAGTCTTACTTAAAGTTCCAAGCGCAGTCAGGCATGGTGGCACACACCTGCAATCCCGATACCTGTGAGGTGGAGGCAGGAGGATCAGGAGGAAAGGGCTAGCCTTGGCTATCGAGTGAGTTGGAGGCCAGACTGAGATACTTGAGATCCTGGCTTAAAAACAAGTGCCAGGTATAAGGCTTATGAACCATTGCACACCCACTGATGAGTCCTCAGCATGGTCCTGATGCTGCTCTCATCAGCCATGGAGGACTCTTACCGAGATCCTGAGAGTCCAAAGTGCTTTATAAAAGTACTACCCAGGGGAAGTAACCGGAGGCTATCATGTATGAAATCAACATTTGCATCATGGAATGAGTGATTAATCTATTTGTCTGACTTAGGGCTCTAGTAGCCTTGGGTAAGCTTTCTGAATCTTTACTTCCTATTTCACCATTTTTCCATTACTGTAACAAAATCCCTGAGATAATTGATTTTAAAAATAGGAAAGTTTTATCTTGGCACATGGTTTCAGAAGTTTCGCCCTATGGTCAGTTGGCCTCATGCCTTTTGGGCCTGAGATGAATCTGAACATTCAGGCAGGATGCGGGCAACAAAGAGAGAAGGGGTGGGGGCCAGGATCTAACAGTCTCCCTAAACTAACTTCCTTGCCCTATGATCCACCGCCTCACAGTTCCATTACCTCTTGAGCCTCTATCATGTGGGGTATTTCATTCCCAAACTATAGCAGTTCTGTCTGTAGAATGGAAGGTTAGTTCAGGTGGCCTCCAGGACCCAGAGAGTCCTGATGTCCCTGTACTCCTACTAACATTCAAGACTCTACTCTGGTGCCAGCACCCCTGTCCCTTCTTCTGGGACAAATCTGCTCATTGAATAGACCACTTGTCCCTCTCAGCTTCATAATGATAATTCATCTTCTAGGAGGTGGCTCAACCACTCTCCCAGTCCAGAGTCTTTAAATTCTGCTTCAGTCCTCTCTTCCTTGATTAAACCCCCCATAACAGAGCTCACCCTCCTTTTTGAGGTCATCTGATTGGCTACCCCGTTCATCCTGACCAGTGCTCTCTGAGAATCATGCTCAGGGCTGGCTGTCTCAGACAGGTCTACATGATTTGTTTTGATTATTCCAATTGTATATATTTATGGGGTACAGCAGGATATGTTGATTTATGTGGAATAGTTATTGAAGGTAATGAGCATTCATCACCTCACTTTTTTAGGAGGAGAATGAGAACATTTAAAATCTGCTCTATACCTTTCAATCTGAGGCCAACACACTGGACAGCATGTTGACTGCAAGCCACATGCTGGATAGCATGCTGATTTCTGGCCACACGCTGTACAGTGTGTTGACTTTGACCCACATGCTGGATGGCATGTTGACTACAGTCCACACTCTGGATGGCATGCTGATTGCAGCCCACATGCTGGATGGCATGTTGACTGCAGCCCACATGCTGGAAAGCATGCTGATTGCAGGCTACACGCTGTATGGTGTGTTGACTGTGGCCCATACACTAGACTGCATATTGATTGCAGGCCACACAGGGAATGGCATGTTGACTGTGGCCAACATGCTGGATAGCATGTTAACTACAGCCTATGTGCTGGATGACAGATCTTCAGAACTCAAACCTTGCAATTAAGTGATATGATGTAACTTCATCCTAATTTTCAAAATACTTTTAAAAATAAGAACTTGGACTAGTGAGATGACTCAGCAAGTAAAAAACTTCCCATGAGAGCCTGAAGACTTGAGTTCGATCCCTGGAAACAACAGTAGAAGGAGAGAACTGGTTCCCAAAGTTGTCCACAGAACTACATGCCTGTGTGTTAGCACATGCACATGCACTCAGGTGTATGCATTGTGGACACACACAATAGCCATAAACAAACTAAAATTTCAAAGAAAAATAGAAACTATATTTCTGTCTTACTTGTTGGTTGAGGAAACTGAGTAGCTCTGTCACTTCCTCAAGGCCATGGACCAGCGAGCAGCAGGGCGTCATGGTCAGTACCCTCCCTCCCATCCTCTGCTGTGCTCCACAGAACATTCCCTAGCCGTTTTCACCTGATGTATGTTTTTCAAGTCTGTCTGTCCTGTTCTGTGGACTGTAAGCTCTGGGGACCACTTGTATTCCAGCTACCCATAGAGTCTAGCACCATCCCCAGTTCTAAGAAGCTGCTAAGCCAATGCCAGATAACTGAAGATGCTGTCTTCCCAGGTTATCTGCAGACCACACACCCTCTGTCCTGTAGAAAAGGCACCAAGTTTGCAGTAAGATTATTTTCTCTGTGGACTCAACAACCAGAGAGTAGACAGATGGAAAAGCACATTGGTTTTTGTTTTATTAAAAAAAGATTTATTTTATTTTTATGTATGTGTGTGTGTGTCTGCCTGCCTGTCTGTCTGTGTGTCTTTGTGTGGGTATACATGTGAGTGTAGGTACTTGTGGAGGCCAGTAGAGGGCATCAGACCTTCTCAAGCTGGACTTACTGAAGCTTGTGAGCTGCCCAACATGGGTACTGGGAGCTGAACTCTGGTTTTCTTGAAGTGAGTGCTCTTAAATGCTGGGCCAACTCTCCAGCCCTGATTATATTATTATTATTATTATTTTGAAACAGAGGAAATAAGCAGACTGCCCACCTTTTCTCCCTCCCCAGATGATCATAATAAACGATTAACCTGTACCTCTCAAGAATATTTTTATGAAACAAGATGAGATGGAAATCTTAAGTGTCTTGAGGATGGACCCAAATCTAGCTGGCGCTGGTATAATGAAATGTTTTAGAGAATTAAATTAGAAGTCACTGCCTTGGGCCAACTGTGAACCACACTCGGTTTTCCATTAGATTTTCTTAGCAAGCCTGTGACATTTGAACCAAGAAAATCCTAACAAAGAGCCATCTGAGCTTGGCTTAGGCACCTGTGAAATAAAATAATGCTTTTTAAAAAGCAAGATGGAAAATGAGAAGATAATCTGGTCTCCAGCCCCCAAGTTCAATATTCTTTCTGTCCTTATCTTTTCTCCCAGGAGCAAACAGACTCACTAATGTCCCCAGAGTGAGACAGGTCCTAAGGACACCAAGGTCAAGGGCTTCGCCGGCAGGAACGACACACCAAGGGCACGAGGACACTACTGCTTTTGCCAGTAAAAGCATTCTATATTTACAGGAAACAGCCCACTCTTACATAAAAGGCTGGAATATAGTTGGAGTTTGTTTAAATTTATTTGACAGCCTGTGTAGGAAGTAAGTCATAGCCACCAGCAGCTGTGCTGCGTTGTACCTGGATCCCACCCTCCTGCCTGGGTCCTTCCTCGGGAAAATGGTACCGGGAAAAGGGAGATGGATTTCTGTTTAAGATCATTACTTTCCCATCATTTTCAAACATAGCGACCGGACGTCCTGGATAAATGAATGGGGGAGAAAGGGTGCTTGCTTTTTATTTTGTAACTAGGCAACTGCACAGCAGCACCCCAGCTGTAACTCTTGGTGGAGCATGGCCTCTCCCGACATGGAGTTGTTTGGTGGGCTACGTGTGCCCCGGCCCAACGAGAGCTCAATGGGACAGTCGGTTCCCACTGCTCTCAGGGGTGCCACACATCACTGCCTTGTTCAGACTTCCTGGAGAACCCCAAACTTCTTGGTTTTATCTCATGGGAAAGTCCCCGCAGGGAATTTCTGAGAAATAGTGTTTTCTTTGGATTTTTGCAGCAGGGGGAGCCCAAGGCTATGAAGGCTGCTGGATTAGGCTTTAAAGTGATCCAGAAGGGAAGATAAACTGCAAATCGGCCGCATTGGCAGCAAATTGTGTGATGGAAATTAATTTTTATCAGCCGAATTGCTGCAGTGTGTGCAAGAGGAAGGACAGGCATTTTTTTTTTAAATCCATGTCAGGAATCACAAAGGCTTCCAAGTGGCGTTTAAAGCTTCTTTTGCCTGTAGTCTTTCTGTTTTTTATCCTTAATTGTCTTAAGTTTTGATCTGTTCAACCCATTTTTTCTTATTTTCATAACACACTTTTCTTCTGCCACTGATAATCTGCAGAAATGTATATTATATTTTTTGGTATTTACATGACATTTAGTCTTATTTTTACTTTTTTTTGAAATTTATTACATCTATTTATTTGTGTGTGTGAGTTGATTCTCTCCTCCCACCATGTGATTCCCTGGTGATCAGTCTCAGGTCATCAGGCTATGGGGTGTGTGCCTCTACCTGCTGAGCCACCTCGACCCTGCTTCTGCTTTTAATTTTTCTGAGTGCGGGTGAGCAGGTAGGTGTATGCACCTATGTGGAGACCAGTGGCTAGCCTTGAGTGTTCTTCAGGTGTCTCTTCCTGGCTTTATTTCTTTTAGAAAACCTTTTTATCATTAATTTTCATTTGATATATTTTGGCGTTTGGTCTGCATGTCTGTTTGTGTGCCACGTGTGTGCCTGGTGCCTGTGGAGGTCAGAAGAGGTGGCCAGGTCCCTGGAACTGGAGCTAAGGACAGTTGTGGGCTGCCACATGGGTGCTGGAAACTGAACCCCAGGTCCTCTTAAGCCCTGAGCATCTCTCCAGCCTGTTTACCTTGGTTTTTGAGACATGACCTCTCACTTGACCTACTGCTCATGGGTCCAGCCAGGCTGGCTGGCCAGAAAGCCCAGGGAAGCAGCCTGTTTTCACCATCCCAGCTCTGGGATTCCAAGGGTGTACCATGTTACCTGGCTGTTTTTAAGTATTTTTATTGTTTGAAATGATGGCAAGTTATATCCCTCTTGCTATCTTTTATAGTCACAGCCACATGACTGCCCTGATACCTGCTCCTTCCCCTGATTGACCAACATGATTCCATCACTTTAAAGACATTGCATTGATTAACTTTCTGCCTTTGGGATCCAGGCAGCTTGCATGAGGTAGCAATAGCTTGCTCTTTTCTATGAGATGTGGGTATCTGATATACAGGCTCTACTTCCTTTCCCAACTAAAGTAATGGTTTCCTCTTACCCAGTCTTTCTTATCTTGGCAACTAGCCCTCCCACTTTCCTCTCAAGGTTACTTCTGGTTTTGCTGGCCTGTCCCTACTTCACCTATCGCAGTGGCCTGAAGATGGCCTGATGCTGAGTGGGAACTCGGCATTTGGAAGGTACAATGGAAGGCTGGCTATGGAGCACACACATGTGTTGGGGGATTGCAACTAATTCTGGGGACTCATCTGACCGGTAGGCTCGATTTGAAGGTGACTGAATCTCTGATGACGGGAACAACAAGGCTCTTCCTCATTTCTCTTTTTCCAGAAAGTTCTGTTGGTCCTGATGCTTCAGTATAGCTGTCGTATTAAAGATTAAGTGACAGAGCCCTCAAAACTCATATAGTGAAGTCCTGACTCCAATGTGACTGTGGAGAGAAACTTTATGGAAGTGATGAAGGTTAAATGAGGTCACCGAGATGGAGCCCAAATCTCATAGAATTGTCCTTAAAAATAAGAGACAGAGTATTTTTCTGACCCACCTCTTCTCTCAGATACAGCAAGGTGCCTATATACCTCCTATGAAGAAAGCCAGCACCAAGACTGACCCCGATGACCCTTGATCTTGGATGTCCAACTTGGTAAGAAATAACTGTCTGCTGTGTGAGACGCAGCCATATTTCAGTGTGCAATAAGTAGGGCTTGCTGGGGCGGGGGAGGGTAAGGACTGAGCTGCCTCTCGCACTGTGTCATTTAAATACTGCCTCTCACACTGTGTCAAGCAGTTAAGAAACAATGAGAGGGAAATGTCGCACGATTAGTCTGGGTACATTGTGCTATGGCAGCTGGGGTTGACATGTTCAATTCACATTGAGCTCTTCATACAGCCAAGCGTAAAATAAATGTCCTGATTGTCATGAAATCTGAACTTGCCTTTCGTAAGTGGAACTTTGCATTGGAATCCCACTAGCTTCTTTTGACTGCTGTCCTTTTTTTTTTTTTAAACCTAACTAATTTTTAAATTAGCTCTCATTATCCATGTGTTTTGTTTGCTCATTAAAAGTAAATTTAATTGGCCATTCAGGGAGTTTTCTAAGCTTGGCGCTTGTTTGGCTCAGAGTCAGAAGGTGCAAGCTGCATGGAACAGGCTCTGGTTTTAAATACCTACTTCCATTAACCTCAGGCCGAGTTTCCTATGAGGCTTTGTCAACACCTCTCAGATTCAAGATCCTGATTCCCAGAGAGAGAGCTCTGGAGTCGGCTCAAAATTTCTAATACCTCAGACAAGCTGTCACTTGCCTTAGGGACATGGAAGTATAAAGCCCTTTAGATTTAATCCTAAATAGTTTTTAAGAGAAAAAATGCTGACTAGTGAAAGATGAGCCTGGAAATCCCCTATTCTCTGTTTCTCTCTCCCTCCCTGCCTTATCTCTCTTTTTTCTTTCTTCCTCCCTGTCTTCCTTCCTCCCTCTTTTCCTACCATCCTTTTCTCCTTCCTTTCTCTCTCTTTCTTTCTTTTTGGTATTGGGAAGGAAACCTAGAACTTCTGTAAGCTTAGAAAAACCCCGTCACTGAGCTGTACCTTGTCCACGGAAATGCTTTCAAACTTTTGGGTTAAAACTCAATAATAGGGGTTGGAGAAATAGCTTTTGGTTAATAATGCATAATAGACTCATCAGCCTTACACACACACACACACACACACACACACACACACACACACACACAGAAAGACACACATAACAGAGGTGTATGTATAACAATAATAATTAAAGAAAAGAGGTCATGAATTTGGGCTCAGGGACAGAGGAAGGGTCTGTGAATTCAGGCTCAGTTGGAAACCTTGCCACAAAAAATTAAAATAAATCTCTTATTATTTAATTATTATATAACTACCATATCTAAATGATTATAATAGAGAATTAATAATATTTAAATATCCTATCATAGCATATTATCTCTACCTACCTATATCTATATCATCTGTATCTATATCTATCACTATAGGCCTAAAAAGACTCAAGGGTTGGAAAGGAAGAGAACAAGGATGCACGCAACCTCAGCATGGCTGTGGTCCCATCTCCGCAGGCCAGAAGCTCACCATGACCTTTGAGCAGAGGTGGGCAGTAGTCTTGCATCAACGTTAAGACTGACATACTGACTGCGGCTAGGGTTGCTTGCTTTCGTTTCTCAATGAAGATGGCAGAGATGGTGTTTGGGACTTAAGAGGTTTGCCTTTCAGCAGCGTGAGTAGAGAAGTCTGCATCCTGCTAGGGATGGGTGGATTGCTGGCCCGAAGGGTATTATATACAAGAGACAAAGTTTGCTGTAAGTCACATACTGTGACTGCTTAAAGAACCAACTACACCTCCACCCAGAGCCACCAAGGCTTCCTCCACCCAGAGCCACCAAGGCTTCTTCCACCCAGAGCCACCAAAGCTTTTTGGGAATTTCTTTTATAAATGGTGAAAAGAGGATTTATTTTACTTCCTCCTACATCCTCTTCTTTCCCCTCATCCACCCTCCACCTCTTTTTTGAAACAGGGTCTCATATAGTCATATAGCCTGGTTTGGCCCCCATGAATTCCTGATCCGCCTACCTTGTAAGCCTTGTAAGCCTCCATGCTTGCCTATAAATATTAGGTTTTTGTTGGTTTGTCTTGTTTTTTGATCATGGCTGTTTTAATTTTCAAAGCTAAATTTTCTTATTATTTTAATTAGTATAGAAAATAATGGAATCATTGTGATATTTTCAGACATATGTAACATCATGCTTAGTTCATATTTGTGCTCCTAATATGCTTCTTTTTTCATTCTTCCCTTTCTGGCTGGCTTCTTTCCTCCCTTCCAATAGCTTTCCTTTTATTTTTACACACACACACACACACACACACACACACACACACACACACACACACACGCGCGCGCGCACACACACACAAAATCTAGAATCTGCCTATGAGAAACAACATGAGACATGGGCCTTTTTCCCTCTCCTCCTTACTCCTGTCTTGATCCCCTAACTTTGATACCAGAGCTCATAGCATTGGTGTTTCAGCTGAAACACAGGCAGCAACATCCCATTAAACCTTTCACTACATGCTGTGGTGTTTGGTCATGTCTGAGTCAGGACCTGGGAGCAAATGGGACTACTGAGCAGAATCTAGCACCGATTTTACGAATCCTCTCTTAGCGCTGTTTTCTTGTTTCTTTTCCTTTTGTGCCTTTTCAAAGCTAGGAGTCAAACTCAGGGTCTTGCCTACTTCAGGAAAGCACCCTCTTAGGGCCCTACCACCCCCCATGCTTTGACTTTAATTTCTTACCTTCACTAAAAGATCCTTGGCCTCCTTTTCCAGCCATCGTGGGTAAAAGGGATTGTCCATGCGGATGGAGTGGAAAAGCTCCTCTTCGTCCTGGCCGTGGAAAGGCGATTGGCCAATCAGCATCTCGTAAAGGAGGACCCCGAAGGACCACCAGTCAACGGAATGGTTGTATTTCTGACCCAGCAAGATCTGCACAACCAACAGGCAGAAGCATCATTAATTTTCGAGTTTGACCACTGATAACACTTCCAAGTCTAGAGGTGGATGACTGGCCGTGATAGCCTGTAGTGTAGATTGAGAATGGTATCTTCGGGCCAACTGATGACTGATAAGCATTGGCTCCATCATGCCCAAGCTTCTGAGTGGAAGTAGAGACTCACTTACACTCTTTTTTATTTTGTATTTTTCTCCTCTGGCTTTGAGTGTAATGACTGAACCAAGTCTGGAGCTTTCATTTTTCCATCTGTGCTGTGAGGTTCTTGGGGGGCAGGGACTGTATCCCACAGAGCTGGCTTGAGCCTAAATTCTCCATTACCTTTGATGTGGTCATCTAAATGAAACCTATGTGTTTTAGTGGCTTCTGTTCTTCCAGCTCTGCATAAGACCACCAAGGTAATGGAGTACACAAAATCCATTCCATCTGGTGCCATCTTGAAAACAGCCAGTCACAACTGTTCATGTCAAGAGTCACGTGGGATACAGAATCAAGTCATGTGACTATCATGAGAGAGGACAGCAAGACTCTTGCAACCCAGAAGTCAGATCAGAGCTACAGATTAGGATAGGTTCTGAGAACCAATTTGGCCTGTCTTCCAGGGCAGAGGATGTAAAGGCAGAAATTCTACTTAACTCAAAACACTAAATCTATCCTTTTATCAGTTTACATTTTGTGACAATAAAGATGTTGTCCCTTGACTTCCAGCAGCTCCTTCTGCTGCTGGAATGCAAAGGATGTGCAAGCTGCCAAGGCTGTGCAAGTCACTGTGTCACTGCACATCAACCTAATGCCAGCAGGCCCCAGTGTGCAGTGGGATCCATGACTGTATGAATGGCTGAAGAGGACATGGTGGTGGATGTATTAACAAAATCAACGAAGCCAGTGAGTTCAAGAGACACGGGCACTCTGTTTAATATAGCATGGTTTATGGTGACTGAGAGAGAGCACCAGCCAAAGATAACATCCATGCAATGAATGCACAAAGAAACTGATACCTAGACACAGCAGGATGCTATCCGACCGTGCAAAGTCTCACATGCTCTGCATGGGCTGGATCCCTCACTGCACAGCTCAAGGAAGCCTCCTTACCCCTCCAGAACTTCCCTTGTTAGAAAGGATGTTCATGCTTGGCTACCTAATAAGGCTGTAATAACAGGGTGATTCCAAGGGTCCTATGAAAAGTAGGGCCTGGAAATCGCTGTAAGTGCAATGCTGAACAGCTGCTTGGATAAACTTTATCCCCGTGTATGAAAGCAAAGATCATTTAGCAAACAGAATTTTGCAATCTGCCACCATTTATAAATTGCTACTTGATAGCTGTAATTCAATATGGAAATACAAAAGCGCACATTAAACTTGACAAACAAAAAGTCAACTACATTTGTCTTAATGACCCAGAGAGAGTGACGAGGACGAAAAGATGCACCATTAGTTTGTACCATCAGTTGGTTCAGCCCTACATAGACACAAAGGGTATTAGGTACTAGGCTCACATGCAATTCCCAAGACAAGCCACAAGGTGGTGCCAAAGCAACCAGAACTGTTCCCGAACAACAAACATCTCCGTAAACAACTTCATTTTGGAGGAACAAATGAAAAGGAATTTGGAGGCCAGGAGACAGCTGTCACAGAAATTAGAGCTTTGAGGCTAGGTGATGTTAGTTAAAGTAAACACAGTCTTACGTTAGGAGGGAGGAGCGAACTGCAAATTCACAAAGGGAACAGGCTGTTCGAGAAGGAATGCTAACATCCACCAGGTGTTTTTTTTGTACATTATGTCTTCATTTGTAAGAATACCCAGGACCTCTGCTTCCCTGGAGGGTGATGACTGGACTTAGGAGGCTGTGGTCTTTATTTAAGGTCTCATACTGAGTTGAGAGCTGGTTCTCAAGTCCAGTCTCTGAGCATTTCAATCACTGTTAATATTGTCTTCTGGTATTTATCTCTTCCTGCATGGTCCTTTGCACACTGTTCTGTGATGGGCAGGGCAGTGGAGCTGTGCCAGGCAGAGGGTCTGTCCCCTTTCCTAGCTCTGCCTTACTCCAAGAACAGAGACTCAACAATTTCAAAGTGGAGAAACTGTTCAAGTAATAATGATAATAATAATGGCTTTGTCACTGTCTGACACAGACCCTCTTTGTCCCTTGTAATGGGTGACAGTAACATCTCCTTGGAATGAGCGTGTTAAGGAGTGTACACTCCTGAGATGATGATGAATAGCTCCTGATAACATGTAGCCCGTTAGTGGACACAAGGATCTAATAGCACAGAGGCCATTTGGTAAAGCTAGAGTAAATATAGACAAGACTATATATACGTAGGCGGTAGGAGATGGTGGTGGCACCGTCCCTTTCAGACAGCTTGTTTATTAGCCATGTGTGAAGCTAAACCAGGGCCTTCATTAACTGTGCTTAGGGCCAAAAAGGAGCTCGCTTTCAAAAATGTCTTAAAAACAGTGCTTTGGACAATGGACTTGCATCTGTTATCATCAGCAATAGTCCTTGCTAACTGTTGATTATATATTGTTTCATGTTGTACTTGCTAGGCATCTTCACCAGTCGCCACAACACTGTGAGAACTAAGAATTTGAAGAAATACATCTGACCTTTCAAATGCCCAGAGCCCTAGAGTATTAAACCAAGATTTTTTAAAAAAACAATTTTTAAAAATTACAGCTATTTAGTGTGTGGGGGCATGTGCTTGCCGTGGCACATGTGCGCATGTCAGAGGGCAACTTTCTAGGAGTCTGTTCCTTCCGTCACATGGGTCTTAGAGATGGCTCTCAGGTTGTCAGCCTTGGTAGCAAGTGCCTTTACCTGCTGAGTCATCTCATGGATCCTTAAACCAAGACTGTTTTTTAAATTTATCTCCTAAGTATAGTCTTCACCATCAACAAGGAAATTTCTCTTTGTGGCAGATGGAGAGACAATTACAGAAAAACAATCAAACCCGGAGTGTGGAGCCCAGTCCTAGCTGAGGCCACACCTAAGGCTCAGGGATCAGGGCCAAGGAGAAGAAGAATGACTGGAGGAGCCAGAAGGGCAGGGGTTTGCTGCGACACTGTCTCTCCTCGGAGTGTCAGAAGCTACACCCATGAAATTTCGCTAACATGACTGTCTAAACACAAGCTGGACAACGGCCAAACCAATAGCCATGCTAAAGTGGACAGGGGGAAGCTCATGAGGCCTCAACCTAGGCAAAGAACTACAGGCAACTAAGGGACGCTGAGAGCAGGAGAAATCGCCTGACCCAGGGAAGAGCCACCAACTTGTTATCTAATACCAAATGGTTAGCCCTGAAAACATAAACACAAGTGATATTATAAAGACTGAACAGGTTGTACTTATGTATTCAGGAACACACACACACACACACACACACACACACACACACACATGCATGTACGTATACCACCATCACCACCACCAGCAGCAGCAGCAGTAATAACAACAATTAATGGAAAAAGAGAGCAAGGAGGAATATAGGGAAGGTTGGAAGAAAAAGGGAAGGGGACGATGTACATTATATTAAATCCCAAAAAGAAAAGAAATAATTTTAATAAGGTATTTGCTCTCCTAATTTTCATGACATATACATACTTTTTACTATTAAGACAGAAGAATTAAGCTACTTAGTACCCGTTTTTGTCTCATTCTTAGTTCAATTTGTTCTTACACATTTTAGACATATTTTTAAATTGGTAGCAATGCATGAAATTCATATGTAACGTAGACACATACACATATCTTCAGGGTGCTTGTTTAACTGCTCAGGAAAGAACAAAACCTAAGAATTTGCAGACAGGGATGGACTAGAACAGACACGAAGATATTTAGACATCCTAAGGTGGAGGTAAAAGAATTGGAGGCATCTCACGTGGTGAGGGTGGGGGTTGGATGGAGTCAGGGGTGGGTGTGGAGGAGGTCAGTGTGGGGCAAGAGGAAGACACAGGAGACTAACACGACGTATCTGAGCTGAGTCCACACAGTTTGGGATAATCACCGGAGGGGCTCATGCTGAACAGTCTCCACTTCGAGGTCTCCTGCACTTGTGCCGTAATTAGCTTCAGCTTCCCCTCAAACTAAAGCTGCTTTATTGCACCCACACACAGTCAGTATCTGTGTTCACACACAGGTTCTAATATCAGAAAGGGATCACAGCCATGAGCTGGACAGTTAAAATACCCACAATTTCCTGAAGAACAATGGCCATCCAAACCTTTCAATGAGGTTAAATCAAAATGAAAGCCATGGTAGTGCAGCGGAAGCAGCTTGATTCTTAGCCCCAGATGCCATGGTTGATTGTGGGATTATGGGATCTGCTGCTGACATTGCTTTACCAGGGAAATCAGAGATCTGTCCTTATTAGACAATCGTCCTCCATTCATACGTTCATTCATTCATTCATTTACTTTAAAAGGCTAATTTGTCTCATCTTACTGGGTCAGTCTCCTCACTGAGTAAAAGGGAAGATCACCCAAATCTATCCATGGGGGAACTGGCGAGATGTCCCTCAAAGTCTCAAGCATTTGAATGCTTTGGGGGCACTGTTTGGTGAGGCTTAGGTGTGGCTTTGCTGAGGAAGTATGTCCTTGAGGATGGGCTTTGAGGTTTCAAAGGTTTTCACCACTCCCTGAGCCTCCTGCTTGCTGTTTAAAATGTGAGCTGTCGGCTGCTTCTCAGCTGCCTTACTTCCCCTTTGTAATGGTGATGGACTCTCCTCCCTCTGGGACCACAAGCCCAAATAAACCCTTCCTTCTACAAGATGCCATAGTCATAGTGTTTTATTGGAGCAGTAGAAAAGGAACTAATATATTTTGTGTGTGTGGCTTATGTGCAGATGCAAATGCAGGTGTGTGGGTGTGTGCAGCCATGATGTAAGACATTGAGTAGCCTGCTGCTTAACTCTCTACCTTATTTCTTGAGACAGGGGCTCTCACTGAATTTTGAGCTAGCATGGAGTCAGCAAATCCTAGTGACTGTCCCGCCCCTACCTTCCAAAGCTCTGAGGTTATAAGTGTACATGGCCATGCCTAACTTTTTAGGTGGGTGCTAGGAGATTTGAACTCAGGTCCAGATGCTCACAGAGGAAGATTCTTGCCCATTGTGCCTTCTCTCCAGATCTTGAACAATTTGAGTTATAACCAACGGAGGAAGGTAGGTGGAGGGTGCAGGTGTTTCTGTACTACTTTTGGAACTTCTTACAAACAAATCATTATTTCAAAATTTAAAAAGCTTCTTAAAAGCGAGCAACAGTACCAGACTATAGCGCAAACAAGCAGCTGCACAGGGGACTGAAAGATAAAAATAAAATAAATGCAACAGCGCCAGATATTCCATGCTCTGACAAGGACCGCACGGTCAGGCGGTCTCTAATCTCCCTGGGGTGGCAGCTGGAGGAGAATCCCCCAAAGTGGGAAAGTGAGTTTAACTGAAAGGGCAGATGCCTCCTGAGAAAATGCTGGTCAGAAGATCACCAGGAACTTGTACTATTTTGTGGGATTAGAATGAGGCATAGTTTTTAGAAGCCCCACTATTCTTTAAAGCTTTTTAAAGCAATGAATAACCATACAGAGTAATAGATTTCATTACGAAATTGTCAGACATGTGGATGCTCCCTCCTTTAACAGCTTCAATAATACCACGAGTCAGAGTTATCCTCGCTGTAGAGAAACACCCACACTCATTTAGAAATGGGGGTGAGGGGCGCTGACAGCCCTTCCGCCGTCCCCTTCTATCCAGGTGTTCTGACCCCACCTCTAAACTTGATTTAGGTGGAGTGCTGCCTCTGCCTGGCTCTTTGCCATGTGTTGCTTCAGGTGGGTCTGAAGAGATAATTTTTAAGGCTGGGGTGGTTCAGACGCATAACGCAAAGGGAGTCTACATCTCTGGCCATGGAGGGATGTCATTAGTAGGGATAGCGTTTTCTATAAAACTCAAAAGACCAGTATGTATATCTACATCTGGAAAACGCTCCACAGACCAAACCATACTGAACCTTAGGGGAGGAATCACTTGGCCTCAGCACAGTGGCTGGGAAAGGACCACCCAGGCAGTGTGTCCCTACCTCTGGGGCGATGTAGTCAGGAGTCCCACAGAAAGTATTTGTCTTCGCATCTCCTAGCATGTTCTCCTTGCACATCCCAAAATCTGCTATTTTGATATGTCCATCTCTGTCTAGCAGGATATTATCTAGCTTCAGGTCCCTGGAAAACAAAAGCGAAGTGAAATCTCACTTGAATAAACACAGTTTTGTTAAAATGAAATTCTCATGGGGGTACGGTAGCTTATGCCATCACAGCTGCAGGGAGAGCTTGAGGGGAGGCTCTGCTGCCACCAAGTCCTCTGGACCAGACATATCTCTTCTAAGTGTCTCGTTGCCTGCCGTCATTTGTCCCACCTCCCCACATCAGTGGCTCATGTTCAGGGCTTCTCTTGAGGCCCTTGCTGCCCTGGCCATCTGGTTTGGGACAGATACCACAACAGATCACCAAATCTTCCACGCCTTCTGAATCCTTGTTGCACCTTAGTGGCTCCATCCGTATTTCCTATGTGGGTATGTCAGCAGGAGAGTGAGAACATCGATGTCTCATGTGGCTGTCTCAGCTGGAGAGTGGCTATATTAGCTCCAGTGGCAGCTCTGACAACGTATGAAGCACTCACTGGTATTTATGGAATCACTTCACAATCAACCAATGGTTATTAGCTGTGAAGCACACCTGAGTAACTGTTTTAACTGCCAGCTCCTCTTCCCGCGAGAACACGCTGATGAGAGAAACAGAGTGGAACCCAGCTATGCTGCTGCAGCTGAGACTTAGCAGATGTCCCCGAAGTTATGTCTTCCATTTGGTCCAGGTTAGTCATCTCTATTACCCACAGGACACCAATAGTTTCTGTGTGGCTGGGAATCCCTAGACATGTCTCAGATTCATGACAGCACCTGCTTCT
Source organism: Ondatra zibethicus (assembly GCA_004026605.1). Classification (NCBI taxonomy): domain Eukaryota; kingdom Metazoa; phylum Chordata; class Mammalia; order Rodentia; family Cricetidae; genus Ondatra; species Ondatra zibethicus. The sequence goes on along the minus strand of PVIU01001036.1, from coordinate 118,715 downwards.
CTCTGTCCCTGCCACACTTTCACGGTCAAGACAGAAGATGCCTGCTGTGTCTGAGCCTTCTCATTGGAGAGTGCTGGTCTTCTGTCTCCTGATGTTTCACTGGAGCTAAATACACGACTTACCAGCTTTATCCATTCGGTCCAATTACAGGCTGATCTAAATTCACACGCTAACAATTCAGGCTTATTAGCTAACCCATATGCTATGCCATATTGGTGTCATTTTAAGTTTGTCATTTATAGGTACGTTTATACAGTTCTCAAATTTGGCTGAAGTTGATGCCGTCATCTCCAGAGAGCTAGATCCAGCTATGATGCTTTAGAAAAGACTGGAACAATGTCCACAGTATCTAATACTTTGCTGGGTTCTTTTGCTTCTACACACACTTATTTCATCATTTGAGTCTCACAGCAGTCCTTTGATATCAAGTTATTATTACTAGTGTTGCGGTATGAGTATATGTGCAGTGTGGTATACAGGTGCAGGTGTGGGTGGATGCTCACACTTGAATGTGTGTGTGGGGGAGAGGGGAAGCTGGTTTGTGTCCTGCTCTGTCATTCTCCATCTTTTCCCCGTGAGACAGTGTTTCTCACTGGACCTGGAGCTAGGCTGGTAACCAGCAAGCTCCAGAGAGCCTCCCGTCTCTTCTCCCTCCATCACCGGGATTACAAATGCATGCAGTCATTGTTTTGTGGGGGTGTTGGAATTTGAACTCAGGTCTCTAAGCTTGAATAGTAACCACTCCTTCCCACCCACTGTGACATCTCGCCAGCCTCATCAAATTACTACTGATGCAGTTTCTTCCCCCCCTCCCCCAGGTAAGATAAAAGTTTCTCATGCATGGTGTTATTTATCCAGGCAACATAGCTAGTCAGTGGCCTGGGATGCAAACCTCGTCTATCTCTCTTACATTCTTTTGTACCAAGACCACCTGGTCTTTCTCATCAAACTGGTCTTATGAAACTATACACGGATGTATTTTAACTGATTCTAAAAATAAGTGTTCTCTGTGCCTCTGGCTAGGAAAAATAAGCTTCATGTCAAATTTCCAGTCCATTTTTTAAAGCAGTACAGATGTCTTTGGGATGGTGGGAAAGAAGGTCTGAGAGACCTAAGGAAGGGAAAGGCCCTAAAAGACTTCTTTTTCTCAAAGCTAGACCTCCATGGAAGTAAGGACTGGAGGCAGAAGACTAGCCAGGTTCTTTGGAGCTAACTGGAGATACTGTAGAACCCAAAGATCCAGGACATTCCGAGGCAGTCATTTAACTTACTCTTCACTCTAGGACATCAAGACTCAAGAGAAGCACTTGAGAGTCCAAAGCCACTCTTTGTCACTGAGACACTTGTGTGTCAATCATAATGGAAAATTCAGTGGAACCCTTTGAAGTGCGGTCAGTTCTAGAGAAGATCTTCTATTCAGAAGCCAAGTTACAGTTGGTTTCATGGTGGACCATGTTACTTGCCCTTGCTGAACCTCTTGTTACTAACCAATAAACAGGGCCCATGATGCCTCTTGCTTATCTCTTGTGACATCTCCTGAAACAGGCCATGTATAAGCATTTGGAAATGGCTTCAGATATGGATGTGAGATCCAATCCATCATTCATAAGTAAGTCACTCCTCGTCTCTGATATTCTCAGAATTGAGGCTTTGAATTGTCTTGCCACATCTGTATATTTTCTGAGTCCTTGGTTTTATATTACATCCAAATTAGGACTTACAGCATCTCTTAAGATGCCGCTGTTCCCATGAGAAGGCTCTACTGGATGGTGTTGAAAGACAAACAACTACTCCCACCTCATCTTTTCGGTTCAGTGCTGTCCAGCCACAGGCTCTGAACCAGTGAATTTAGTTTTGTTCTACATGAGGCGGTAAGCAGCTCTAAGAGCTAACTGGCCTGTCCCTTTCTGCTTGACTTTCTCCATGTGTGGGATGGGGGCGGGGAAGGGTGGCTTCTCTGTAGTCATTTTCTCTATTTGAAAATTTTCTTCCCCTTAAATACAATACAAAACCAAACATTACCAAGATAAGAAGTTTTGCTTTTGGAGTGCAAGCAGTCTCACAAGGTCTTTTCTTCTCTCTCTCTTTAAAACTGGAATCCTATTTATTTGAACTTTTTAGAGTGCACTGCCTCTATTTTTTCATGTAATTCTACCCTCCAAAAAAATCTAGAGAGTGCCTTTATTTTGTTATCTTACAGTTTGGAATTCTACATATTTTCTGCCCATCATGGTCTTTAACCATGGACAATGCATTAATGGACATTTATCAGTTCATGATACAGAGTAGTGAATGGTGCCTACCTCATACATATATATCACACACACGAAGCACATACACACACGCACACACCCATGCATCCCAAACTATCCCTGAATTGTAATTCTCTTGCCTCCAGTCTGTTGACAGCCAGAATCACAGGCATGTACCACCATGCCTGACTTTGCATGTGCATTTTTAAAATAATAAAAAGAATATAATCCATGCCATACTCCCTATAATGCTGTGAATGTAACCCATTTAAGAAAAGGAGTATTACTGATAGAGTTAAGTTAAAGGTGTCAAGATGAACTCATCCTGAATTGCATGTGTGGTGAAGGGAGATTAAATTTATCAAGCCTTACTCTCTTCTCACACGGAAGAGAGACACACAGGGAGAGAAGGTCCTGGAGGAGACAGAGATTGGAGTGATGTAGTTACGACCCAAGAAATGCCTGCAGCCACTCCAGCTGGGTATGCTGGAGAAGGGTCTTCTTCTAGAACCTTTGATGAAAGGTTCTGCTATGCTTTGATTTAGGTCTTCTATTCTTTAGGACTATGACAGAATGATATTTTGTTTTTAAAGTGCCACCAGCGTTATGTTAAGTTTTTTGGGTGGCCTTTCAGAGCTATGAACTGGAGTTTGTAAACAGATCAGTGCGATCCTGTCCCACAGGAGGGAATAAATAGGCTCTCTTTGCCATTTCAGTCACCTACCGGTCAAGTCACACCTGAGAACTTGGAATGTTTCTTAAAACAGGCCAACTTCAGTGTCATCAGCAGCTGAAGTTTGGTGTCCACCATCAACAGCTTGCTGTCTTCACCTAGCAGTGTGGGGATAGGACTGATGGCCTCATCTTGATTTTAATTATCTTAGGATGCCTCTCAAAGATCTACAATGACCTCATTCAATGAGTCAAATATTCTTCCCTGATTGGTACATAAGACTTAAAACTGTGACTCACACGTGTGGATAAAGCCCTAAAATGAGCATATGCTGTTTGTCACAGGAAGATATTTATTGGTCATTTTGTCCTGCACGTCCATCAGCATGCCAAGATGGAAGCCTTATGCTGAGTGGGAAGAGAAACACTGGGGAATATGGATTTCAGTTTATAGGTCCTTAGCAGCTCTGCGATATCCACTTCTTTCTCTTTCCAAAATTCCTGACTTTCCCCCCTTTCACATCCATCAATCCACTCATTTGTTGATCTGTTCACTCATCCACTTATCAAGATATTCATTCACCCCATTCATCCACTTATCAATCTGTCCACATAGCAACATACAAACTATGAAATATTAAGTGCAAGTGTGCTTTGCATATTACAGGCATTATAATAAAACTAAAAACAATGAAAGTTACTATCCTTAACCTCCCACCTTTTAGATAGCTAGAAAAAAATTTCTGAAGAGATCACTCTGTGGCTAATAGTGCTTGCTGATTATCCAGAGGCCCTGAATTCAATTCCTGGCATCCATGCTGAGCATAACTCAACCACTTGAAACTCCAGCTCCAAATCTGACACTTTCTTCTGGCCTTTGTAATTACTGCACACACATATATAGCACACCTACACACACATCATACAAACACACACCACACACATACATACACACTGCACACATACCACACACTACATACACACTGCACACACCACACACTACACACCTACAGACACACACCACACACGTACATACACACCACACAAGAACACACACACACCCCATATACACACACTGCACACACACACATCACACATACACTACAGAGGCACACACCATACACATACATACACACACCACACTCACACCACACACATACCAATCCCATGCACACACCACACACATACACACACACAAACTTAAAAGAAGTTTAAGTTTATACTCTAGAGTGTGCATCTCAAAAACTTGAGTTTTGCGATGCTGCAGAGATTATCCACGAGAGGACATATCTGGAAATGGAGTGTTCTTATTATATGATTTTTTTTCTGATAGCAGAACCATAATCTGCAAATTCCAAAGCCTCAGTGTTGACCAAAGCTCTATTCAGCCTGCTGTCTGCAAAAAGCCAAGTGTAGGACAATGGAACTTTTAATGGTGACTCCAGGTTATGGCTAGCCCAGATCAGGCCCCTGTGTTGGTTACTGGAAGTTCAGCCAACTCCTTCCAGCTCCTTTTCCTTACATCCTCTCTCCCTCCTCTGAGTCTAGAAACCGGACATCTGAAAACTAACACTGAAGATTTTATGTTAAATATGGGTCAACTGTGTTTTGAGAAGGAAAGATGGAGTGGAGTGTAGTATTCATCTAAGAGCTCTGGCACCAGACAATGAATTAACACCGTGCAAAAGAGAAATTTTGAATTCATCAAAGAGGGCGGTGGAGGTGGTCTGTGTGCTTCTGTAGGATGTAGTCATGAGTTTTCATAGATGTTGAAAGAGCTTCCTTCTCCCACACAAAAGGAAACATTGCATAAACATTTCCAGGTGACCTAAAACAGAAGGAAGAGGTACAAAAGACAAAGGATAGAGAAAACAGAAATAAAGCATCAGAGTTGAAGCAATGGCAGGAAGAGAAGAGGGAAAGCCCACGCAAGGGCCAGAAGAAAGAAGGATGAAACAAGACAGAACCTCTGGCTTCCAGGATTAGAATCTCGGTGGGAAGGATTCTGGGTGGGGGCTGTCCTCCCATGACACTTTCACATCAATCAACTGCAGTGCTGAAATGAACGAGGCTGTGGAATCAACCCAGAGAATGGCTTACCTATAGACAATTCCTTTGGAATGAAGAAACTGTAGGCCAAGGATGATTTCAGCAGCATAAAACCTGTCAGAAAGACAGTCAAGACACAGCATGAGTATAGAAAGAGCAGGGCAAGAGCTCCAAGCCTTGTGATAGTTCATGTATATTCAACTAAATGACACACATGCGCTTTTGCTGAATTCCAGGAAGGAAGATGTCATCCACTCTGTACTTAACACAAAGGTTCCAGCTCACCTGGTGTCTACCCAGAGAGCATAAATTAAGAGCTGTGAATCTGCTGTTTGCTCTTATCTTCTAAACTGCAAAGCCCATACTATCTTAAAACCTATGCAAACATGAAATGTAATACATAGGTACAGTGTAGTAGGAAAATAGCTTCCTCCTTTATTTTAAATTCTGCCTAGAGCCCACAGAGCCCTGTGCCAGGCCGTTTCCAACATATCTGGCTAGGATATTTTCATATTGATGTTGTTAAGCTCGGGCCAGAGCTATAGACTGAGAGAGGGTAAAAGGATATGAGAAGACAGACGGTGATAAGCTGGTCCTCATCATCAGTGGTGACAGGCTTAAAGGAAATGAGGTTATGTCTCTCTAGTGGGATTAAGTCAGACATAAGGGAGAGCTTCTTGGAAGGGAAATTTGCTGGGTCCTAGGAAGAACGCATTTAGGACACAATAGGGGCAGCAGGTGTTCAAGTTAGCTTCATTCAAGCTTTAGAGAACCCTGGGGGACAGAATGACTTCTCCCCCACCCCTCGTGCAATGCCCCGTGACTTCTGCTCAATGCTGCAGAAGCCTGATAAAATAATCACAGGTACTTGGCTGAAGGTGCCTGAAGACTTTGGGAGTGGCCAGTGCTCCCTTCTAGAGTTGATAAAACAGCCACGGTGCTGGTTTTTGCAGAAGTTGGTGGACCAAGTCCATCTTTCAGTCCAGTTCTGCCTAAACCACTTTAAGTGGTCATGAAGAGGTATATGATAGATTGCCAAGCATCATGGGGAAAAACTAGTATGCAGTTATTTATTGTGTATGTATGTATGTATTTATTTATTGTGTATCACAGTGCATGTGTGCAGATTAGAGGACAACCTACGTAAGTCTGGGATGGGACCAGGTCATGAGGCACCCTTACCTACTGAGCCATCTTGCCAGCCCTATCTATCATTTGTAAATTATGCTAATTCCACTGCTTATGCTTGCTTGTATGTCAGTGTGGGTTTATCAGGAGGGAAGCAGGACCAAGGCTAAGGGAAAAACAACACCTGCAGGCGAGCTGCAGGACCCAGCTGGTAGGACCTGCCGTCCTACCAGGGAAACAGCTGGCTCCACTAGCATCTCCAGCTGTTTGATGCCAGGGAGGGGAGGGTTATTTTCAAACACACGAAGGGCTGAATGCTTTGTAACGTCCCACTGAGCTTTCCAATGACGGGCTGCAGCTCAGTGCCACCCCCAGGGTCACCTGAGACCTCTGGGTTCCATTTCACTGCTCTTTCCAGAGGATACATATTTGCCTCTGTGCTCAATGAGTTAAGAACTTGATGGACTGGAGAGGGTTCCTACGAAATGAATGAATTGTTTGATTCATGTTGAACGTGAAATAAGACAGGAGTGGATTTCAGTTTTATAAAACTGGGAAATTGTGGGCTTGTTTTACACGATTCCCAAGTGTTTACCTTGTTCTGGGACTTAGGCATGCCAAGCAAGTAAGAAAAATAATCTATGAGGGGGTTGGAGAGATGGCTCAGTGGTTAACAGTACTTGTTACTCTTTCAGAGGACCCATGTTCAAATCCCAGCACCCACAGCAGGTGACTCACAACTGCCTGGAACTCCAGTTCCAGGGCATCTGACACCTTCCTTTGGACTCCAAGGACACTGCATGCACATGTGCACAGACACAAATCCAAGCACACGCACAATCACAAAAACTAAATATAAAAGACCGCACGAGAAAAGCAATCTGTGGGTGGGTGTTGAGTGCACATAAATCACCAAGAATACAGAACATCCCAAATACCAAGTGGGGCTCTTACGTGGCTCTGGAAAGATCAAATTTGTGGCAACTTTGGATGTGGTACATTAAATCTCCCCCATTGAGGTACTCCATCACAAAAAAGAGGTTTTCCTAGGGGGAAAAAAAAACAACCAAACACCAAATTTTAGCACTGAAAGAAAGAAAAGAAAGTTGACTTTTCAAAGGGATTAGACAATTTTAGAGAAATCAATTCTATCATGAAATTTCTCTCAGCTGAACTATATTGTTGAACCCCAGGGCATGTGTGGAATCCCCCTGGGAGGATGGGTAATACACTAAGTGACCGTGCGCTGTGACCAATCCGACAGGAAGCAGTACTTAGAACCTGATGGAATCTGTCTGCTGAACTATGGGCAGTGTGGAGCACTTAGTGGGCATGGATCACACACTTGCTGCAAGAGACAATGTGGAGGATGGTGTCTGAGTCTCTGACTCCAGGAACATGGTGGGGACCTCCATGTTATATGATGCTCAGCCAACACTCAATGAGCATGCTCTGTGTGTGATATTCCAGGTCTTACATCAAAGAGTCCTTCAGTCTTGTCATCAAGTTTGTGTATTATGCTCACGTCCACATGTCACTCGTGGCAGAGGTAGCCATAGTTTTTGAGCCTGTAGCTCTTAGCATAGGATGCCCGGCCTGGCATTAGAAATCCAGTGCTCATAGGCAGTGGTCAACAGAAAGCCTGGGTGATCCTCAGGTGACAGTACCAGCTATTGGAGGTAGCAGATACCAACCAGATCATGTTTTGCCCGATACCATGAGATGCCATTTCTCCCAGAAAAACAATCACAGCTCTTTCAACACCTGGATGCTTAAGAGTTTTTAAGAGCCACAGAGTCACTAACTCATGAAGTGTGGAGACAGTGTGTTTGTACATGAATTTGCACTTAACCTCAACTGAGTGACTTAAAAAAAAAAAAACAACAAAAACCAGAGTTAACATTATGTCTGGAACTGAGACTAATTGGGTGTTAAGGAAGACAAGGTAATGGTTCAAAGTGTTCGGGCCTCATGGTGACATTCACTGCCTGTCATCTGTACTGAAGCCACATTTCCCAGAACTAGAAAAGCTAAATATCATGGCAATTATCTTGATAATTCAAGTAATGTATCCATCCGCTTCTTCCAAAGTTGACTAAGATAAAATTTCTAGATTCCACTACTTGATTCTAGATTCCACTACTTGAAATGCAACTCTCTCTCTCTCTCTGTCTCTGTCTCTGTCTCTGTCTCTCTCTCTCTCTCTCTCACACACACACACACACACACACTTTTTTTTGTCTGTTGCACACAGGCCAGAATTGCCAATTCAATCGTTGTCATTTAGCCCTGACATTTCAAACATGACTCAAGAGTGGCCATCTCCCTCATCTGGAGGAACTTGCATTTCCTTGGTACACCTTCCCCCACTGTGATTAATATTTAAACCACTTCCAGCCTTTATCATTTTCACTCAGAACTCTGCTGGCCTTGAATAAGCCATGGCACCGGCGTCTTTCTCTCATGTGTATGATTAAACTCACATGGCAGGAGCTTGAGGAGATGGCTCAGTGGGTAAAGTCCTTACATTGCATGCAAGCATACAGACCTCAGTTCAAATGCCAGCACCCACGTAAAAAAGCTAGACTTGATGGTACGCATTTGCGATACCAGTGCCATGGAAGTGGAGACATGTGGATTGCTGGGTTTCCCTGGCCAGTCAGTCTAAATTATCTGGTAATCCCCAGGTCCTAGAGAGAGAGACCCTGTCTCAAAAACCAAGGTGGGCAAATCCTGAGGAGTGACACATCAGGTTTACTTCTAGCCTCCACAGGCATGTGCACACTTATGTACCCATACACACCTGCATACACATTCACCCTTACACACCCACCCACACATAAAACCAGTTGGTAAGATCATCTGAAAAGGCAAAGGCGGTTGGTTGTTCCTTTTTAGTAGCAGGATATGAATGGGGCTTTGCAATGTTTGTTTGGATTTCACAGTTTATACACTGTCAGTTTAGATTTGGAAAAAGTGGACAAAGGAGACTGGTGGAAAGAAAATGTAACTCTACCCCACATATTTCACACATTCTTCCTGTGACAAGGGCTTTGTGAAAGTTGGGGGCTTAAAGGAGGGCCTGGTCATTGTCCTCTTGGTTCGCTCTTCTTAGCCCAGGAAGAATCTTTCCACTTGGCAGGGCTTTTCATAGCAACTCAGAGGGGTCCAGGTCAGCTAGACCTGACTGGTCCTGAGCAAAGTTCTGTCTTATTACTCTGGTGTGTCACGAGTCCTTTCTTCTTTAGCTTTGCCATGTGGTCAAGGATGGCCTTGAAAGCCTGCTACAAACAACTTTCCCCAGCACCTCCAGATCTCAGGAAGGATCAACCAAACTAGTTTGGACAAGAACCGGCTTTAGTCTTTCTCCAGTGAGAGCCTAGAGCTCCCATCAATACTCTGAAGACAGAACTTTGAATCCCAGCGTGGTGGCAACAGTCCTGTAATTCCAGCAATCAGGAGGCTGAGGCAGGAGGCTGACACTATAGAAACAACCTGGGTTACAGAGTGAGTTCAAAGCCAGTGAGCTACCTAGTACTATGTGGGATTTGGAGTTTGGGGATCCCCCTTTTGAGCATTGATAGCCCCTTTAAAACTTGAATCTATTGTTGAAACATTGGTACAAACAACTTCCATCAGTGGCCAGGGAAGGAGGACTCAGAAAATGACTTTTGTCTGAAGTGGACGCCTTCAGAGGTGCTATCAAAAGCTCTGCCAACTGGAAAAGTCCAGCCTCAGCAAGTTAGAGTTAACAGAGAGTGGGAGATTCAAGGTAACCAATAAAGCATGGCCTTTGTATCTTAGAGCTGATTTCAAGTCATCTTTATTTGCAGGCTAAGTTCATTAACCTCTCCTGGGCTTCATTTTGTTTCTGAGATCAGGAAGTTAACGCTTGGACCTCATAGGATTGTTCTGAGTATGAGATGAGAGGATCCTTGTAGAAAGTGACCTTCGAGTTAGCATCTTGCATGCATTGAGTAATTGGTAGCTGCAGTCATAAGAAAACAAATGGCCAGGAGGAGGTGGCATATGGCTTTAATCCCATCACTCAGGAGGCAGAGGCAGGCAGAACTGAGTTTGAGGTCAGCTTGGTCTACAGAGTGAGCTCCAGGACAGCCAGGGCTACATAGAAAAACCATGTCTCAAAAAAGACAAAAACAAAAACAAAAAACAAAACAAAACAAAGAAACAAAGCAAAACAAGAAAATGAATGAAATTAGTTAATACTAACAAGCAAACAGAAACAGATGCTTTTTAGAGAAAGACTGAACAGCCCCATGGCTCCTGAAAGAAAGAAAAAAACAGAAGTGGATGTTCCTCTCCTAGGCTGGTCTTGTGGTTCTGCTCCCTAGCTGAGAGAAAGACAAAGGAGCTCAGTGAGAGGGAGCTGGGTTGGGCTGACTTTATGTCTGTGGCGACCCTAACTGGCACAAAGGATCTTTCCAGGTGTGCAGGAGCCGAAGCGTTAACGGGGTGGGGAATGGAACACTACAGCTCTGCCCCCCGTTTAGAACTCCTGAGCTCCGGGTGCAGCATTCATCAAGTGGAAGTTGTAGCATCTGAGCGCAGCCCAGCCTGCTGCCAACCAGCCGAGTGACGGAGCCCTGCCAACCCCGAGCTTCGGTGAGAACTATTTGCCAGAACCTTCACTAAACACCACATATTTCTATACTTTTCCCTTTTCTTGGGGGAAAAGATGAAATTAATAGACAATGTCCATTCAGCACATTGTACTAAGATCTATGTAACACTTCTGGGTAATAAGTATTAGAGGATGCCAAGCTTATGAACTTCCAGGAGAGATGGCTGGCCAGAAATAATACATATTTGATGTATAATTAAGAAAAAGAGAATAGTTTTCTTTTTTTGGACGTCCCTCAAGTGAGATGGGACACACAGCTAGCTTCCTTAAAGACTACCACTTTCTCCAAGGAAGAAGGAACAAAGGGCAGGCTTCCTCTGCTTAGGCCATTCTTGGCTCTTAGAGGAATGCAGGTGGCTGTATCTATTACAGATATTTGGGATATCCAGGGTCCTGGATGAATTATTTAAATTATTTGTTAGTTCTTCCATGGGCAAACGATGGAGAAGCAAAATAGTCCCAAAGAGAATGTGTCTTGTGATGTTTAGAATAAATGATGAAGGTGGTAGGACACGCCAATTTGACTGGCCATGTTACATGGTTTTTAAAATGGGCATCTCTTTGAGAACAACAATATGAGGTGCTCACTCAGAGGACAGGACTGAAGCAAGGGAGTCAATTGTGATCCATGGAACTCTGGCCTCGATTAAGCATTCGGGATCTCTTTAAGTAACAAAACATAACACTTTGAAAGAGGGACCTCTATATTAGAAAGCTGTCTTTGAGCTGATGGATTCAGTCAGTCAAGGCACTTGCTGCCAAGAGTGAAGACCTGAACTGGATCCCAGATCCTGTACTGACCCTGAGCTGTCCAGGGAACTCCATACATATGCCCTGGCACCCTGATGCGCACACACACACACACACGTGCACGCACACACACATATCAAACACTCATGTAGAAAGATCTCTTTGCCCAATTTGCTCCCCACAGGAGGAAAGACACTACAGTTCTCAGCATCACTGTTAGTATCAGATTAAAACTGACTTGCAAAGTGAGCACTCCTCCAGGGCTTTCTACTAACGCCACGCTCTTCAGAATGCAACCTCTGAATGTCCTTCCACTGACCGCTGACTTTATTAGCAGAACAGGACAATGCCGTGTTGTTCCCATCTTGTGCTTAGCAAGAGTCAGCCCGTTTGAGAGTGAAGGTGTCTCAGAAGCAGGAATTTATTGACTAATGCTGAGAGGTCCTGGCTAACATGAGAGGGTTTGATGTGGCATCCAATGACATTTAATGACTGTCCAACTTCTAGGTTGCAGCCATGATATGCACAAAGTCCTTAATGCTAAGGCCTAAAAATGAGCAGGTCACAGTGCTTCTTGCTTTACTATGATTTCCTGACAAGTGACTGAAGACAAGTATCAATACTGGTGTTCTGTTACTAGATGGTTGCTAAAACCTCTGTAGCTGTTGTATTATTATTATTATTTTAATTGTGTGTATATGTGTGTGTGTCTATGTGTATCTGTGTGTGAGTATGGGCATAACAGTTCAGGTACCCTCTAATGCCAGAAGCATTGGTTTCCCTTGGAACTAGAGTTACAGGCGATTGTGAGCCACCTAATATGGGTACTCTATAAGAGCAGTATGTGCTTTTGTTGGTTGTTTGGTTTGTTTGCTCAAGACAAAGTCTTTCTGTTATGTAACTCTGCCTGTCCTGACACTTGCTTCATAGATCTGGCTGGCTTCAAACTCACAGAGATCTACCTGCCTCTGCCTCTTAAGTGCTGGGATTAAAGATATGCATCACCTCTGAGCCTCCATCACTTCTCTAGCCCCTGTGGCTTTGTGTCTCATTGTTTTCTTGGTGCCTTAAACTGTGTTTATGGTATGTAATTCTATTTCTTTGTTGAGTCTTTGTGTGGTTCCAGTATCAGGGTGACTGTGGCCTCACAGAAAGAAAATGGCAATGTCCCTTCTGTTTCTATTTTGTGAAGCAATTTGAAGAGTGTTGGTATTAGCTCTTCTTTTAAAGTCTGGTAGAATTCTGCATTAAAACCGTCTGGCCCTGGGTTTTTTTTGGTTGGGATACTTTTAATGACTGTTTCTATTTCTTTAGGGATTAATTTGATCTTGATTTAACTTTGGTAAGGTGTATCTATCAAGAAATTGGTCCATTTCTTTTGGATTTTCCAATTTTGTGGAATGTAGGTTTTTGAAATATGACCTAATATTCTATGGATTTTCTTTGAGTCTGTTGCTATGTCCTCATTTCCATTTCTGCTTTTGTTGATTTGGATGTTTTCTTTCTGCCTTTTAGTTACTTTGGATAAGGGTTTATTTATTTCTCTGATTTTTCTTGAAGAACCAACTCTTTGTTTTATTGATTCTTTTTATTGTTCTCTGTCTTTCTTTTCTATTTTACTGATTTCAGCCCTTAGTTTGATTATTTCCTGCCATCTACTCCTCTTAGGTATGTCTGTTTCTTTTTGTTCTAGAGCTTTCAGGTAACTTCAATGCAAAAGTACTAAATAAAATACTGGCAAACCAAATCCAAGAACACATCAAAAAAGATCATCCACCATGATCAAGTAGGCTTCATCCCAGAGATTCAGGAATGGTTCAACATACGAAAATCTGTCAATGTAATCCACCATATAAAGAAACTGAAGGAAAAAAATGCACGATCATCTCATTAGATGCTGGAAAAGACTTTGATAAAATCCAACACCCCTTCAGGATAAAAGTCTTGGAGAAACCAGGGATGCAAGGGGCATACATAAACAAAATAAAAGCAATATATGGCAAGTCGATTGTCAACATCAAATTAAATGGAGAGAAACTCAAAGTAATTCCACTGAAATCAGGAACAAGATAAGGTTGTCCACTTTCTCCATACCTATTTAATATAGTACTTGAAGTTCTAGCTAGAGCAATACAACTAAAGGAAATCAAAGGGATACAAATAGGAAAGGAAGAAGTCAAAGTATTATCATTATTCACAGGTGATATGATAATATACATAATCAACCACAAATATACTATCAGGAAACTCCTGCAGCTGATAAACACCTTCAATAATGTGGCTGGATACAAGATTAACTCCAAAATATCAGTAGCCCTTCTATACACAGAGAATCAATACTCTTTACAACAGCCACAAATAATATAAAGTATCTTGGTATAACTCTAACCAAGCAAGTGAAAGACCTATATGACAAGAACTTCAAATCTTCGAAGAAAGAAATTGAAGAAGATATCAGAAGATGGAAAGATCTCCCATGTTTATAGATTGAGAGAATTAACATAGTAAAAATGGCCATCTTACCAAAAGCAATCTACAGAATCAATACAATACCTATTAAAGTTCCAACACAATAATATTCAACTTCATATGGAAAAACAAAAACCCAGGATAGCTAAAACAATTCTTTACAAAATACAAAATGTGGAGGTATCACTATCCCTGATTTCAAACACTACTACAAAGCCATAGTAATAAAACAACCTGGTATTGGCATAAAAAAGATAGGTGGATCAATGGAATCGAATTGAAGACCCAGACATAAATACATACACCTACGAATACCTGATTTTTGACAAAGAACTCAAAATTATACAATGGAAAAAAGAAAGCAATCTTCAACAAATGGTGTTGGTCTAACTGGATGTTGGCATGTAGAAGAATGCAAATAGATATCTATCACTCTGTACAAAACTCAAGTCCAAGTAGATCAAAGATCTCAACATAAAGCCAGATACACTGAACCTGATGGAAGAGAAAGTGGGAGATAATCTTGAGCACGTTGGCACAGGAGACAATTTCCTGAACAGAATACCAATAGCATAGGCACTAAGATTGACAATTAATAAATGGGACCTCCTGAAATTGAAAAGTTTCTGTAAGGCAAAGGACACCATCAATAGGACAAAACAACAGCCTATAGAACGGGGAAAGATCTTTACCAACCCCACATTCGACAGAGGGTTGGCTGATCTCCCAAATATATAAAGAACTCAAGAAACTAGATATCAACAAACCAAAAAAAATCCAATTTAAAAATGGGGGTATAGATCTAAATAGGGAATTCTGAACAGAAGAATCTCAAATGGTCGAGAAACACTTAAGGAGATCTTCACCATCTTTAGCCATCAAGTTAATGAAAATGACTCTGAGATTCCATCTTACATGGCTAAGATCAAAATCCCAAGTGACAGCTCATGCTGGAAAGGATGTGGAGCAAGGACAACACTCCTCCATTGTTGGTGGGGGTGCAAACTTGTACAGCTGCTTTAGATGTTAGTGGGGAAGTTTCTCAGATAACTGGGAGTTAATTTACCACAAGACCCAGCTATACCACTCTTGGATATATACCCAAAAGACACTCCATCCTACCACAAGGATGCTTGCTCAACTATGTTTATAGCAACTTCATTAGTAATAGCTAGAACCTGGAAACAATTTAGAAGTCCCCCAACTGAAGAATGGGTAAAGAAAATGTGGTACATCTACACAATGGAGTATTACTCAGACATTAAAAACACGGACACCAGGAAATATGAAGACAAATGGATAGAACTAGAAAGAGTCATCCTGAGTGAGGTAACCCAGACTGAGAAAGACAAACATGGTATGTACTCACTCCTAAGAAGATATTAACTGTAGATAAATAATAACCATGCTACAATCCACTGACCCAAAGAGACTAGGTAACAAGGAGGGTTCATGGGAGGACGCCCAGATCTCCCTGGAAAGGGGAAACAGAAGATATTTTGTGAGTGGACTGAGGGAAGGTGGGGGTGGACATGAGCAATCAGGTTGGGGAGAGGGCGGAGGAGGAAAAGTACTGAAAGAGACTACTGGAAAGTGGGGGGGGGCATTTCCAGGTCAGGTAAAAAGCTTGGTACAAGAGAATCTCCTAGGAATCTACAAAGATGCCCCCAGCTAAGACTCCTAGCAATATTGAATACATGGCCTGAACCGTTCATCTCTTGTGACCAAATTGTCATGAGAAAGGCTTCATCCAGCAAATGAAGGAAACAGAGGCAGATCCACAACCAAACATAGGGTGGAATTCAGGGAATCCTACAGAAGAAGGGGAAAGAGGATTGTAGGTGGCAGAGGACACAAGAAAACTCACAGAATCAACTCACTTTGACTCATTGTGGCTCACAGACTGAACAGACAACCAGGAAGCCTGCATGGGGCTGACCTAGGCCCTCTGCATATATGTTACAGTTGTGTAGCTTGGTCTTCTTGTGGGATTCTTAACAGTGGGAACAGGGGCTGTCTCTGATTCTTTTACTAGCTTTTGGGACCCTACTCCTCATACTGGGTCACCTTGCCCAGCCTTAACACATGGGGAGATGCTCAGTCTTACTGCAACTTGATACACCATGTTTTATGATACTCATGGGAGACCTGCTCTTTTCTAAACAGAAATGGAGGGAGAGTGGACTAGGGTGGGGGGGGGAGAAAGTGGAAGGAGAGGAGGAAGGGAAAACTACTTCTGGGATGTAAAATAAATAAATACGTTTATTTTGAAAAAGATAATATTATAAAGATTTGATGGGTTAAGAAAATTCTTTTTCCTAAATACTGTGTTTATGGGGAGACAGATGCAAAAGCATAAGAGTCTGAGCGTGGATCCCCAGAATGCATATAAAATGAGATTTTTAATCTCAGCGGAGATGGAGAATTCCTCGAGGCTCACGGGCCAGCTAGCCTGGAGTATGCAGCCACGACATAGGGGCCAACATTCGAGATTATCTCCTGACCTCCATTCTGTACACATGCCAACACATATGTTCACTATACTCTTACAAAATTACTTAAGTATACAGTTTGAATACTCTGAAAAAATTGAAAAATAGCCTAGTGGCTTTGCCAAGATCTCTAGGGGTCTGTGTGCGAAGGATCACGTTACCCACAGCTTCTACAGGTGTCTTTCATCCTTCGCTGGAGAAAACATATGTTGTCACAGGATAAACTAAATTTCTTTGTGTTTATTTTCTTTGTTACATACATATAAAATTTTACCCATGAAAACTCTTTTTTAGGTAATGATGAAGAAAAGGGGCTAAAAATGTGTACAAGAATACAGATTTTAAAAATATTTTATAAATCAAAGAACTAAAAAAGTAATTTTTATAAAAAAGTTTTAATAATTTCAGTAGCTTTCCTTCGTTCCCTGTCTCCTCAGAGTGGGGATTACAAATATATGCTACAAAATGCTGTTTTTTTTTTTTTTTTTTAAAAAGTGGATTCTCAGGGTTGAACTCAGGTCCTCAAGGAAGGTAAACCTCTATTCTGAGGTGATTTTAACTCATTATCTTCAGTATCTTCTTGTGTGACTTCGACTCCTTTTTATTATTTTGCTTTATCTTTTCATTCGTTTTTAAAATTACATTGTTAGTACAGTAAGGCTCCATTGGTGTTAGAAGAGCTAAAGATTCCATTCAGCTGTGGGCCACAGCCAAGCTCAGTTAGGCCTCCTTACTAAAGGGAGCTCTATCACCTTGCAGAGAAAGGTGTAGAGTGAGTAACTGCTTTTCCCACATCTGCACCTCCGTGGTGGGAAAAGAGAGGAGCTTCCTGTGTATCTCACTATAGACCAAGGGCTGCTCAAACACACGCTGCAGGGGACCTGATGTTGAGTGGGAAGAGGTGGCAGGGTGAGACTTTGGTCCCTCTTTAATGTACTTCATGCTGTCTTCGGAGGTTCACTCCAAAATTTCTGCTGGGCTTCTAAACCCTGTATTGGTATCGATAAATCAGAATTCAGATGTTGTGCTATTGTAGGAGATTGGAACAGTTTTGAACGTATTCATCCTCTCTTTGAAACAGGTCTTGCTGTAAGGTCCAGGCTGGCTCCTCACCCACAATCCTTTTGTCACAGCTTCACTTCCGAGTACTGGAATTACAGGGCCATGCCACCTCACCAGGCTCTTTCTTTCATTTTAATTTACTCAACTACAAATTGAGATGTTCGAAGAAACAAGGCTTATTTCCTTTTCATAAATATATACCACAAAGGATCCAACAAAAAATCCTTTGTACAATTAGATATATAAAGGTGCAGTTTGTGTGTGTGTGCGTGCACACACGCGTGTGCATGCACGAATGTGCATATTTAAGAAAGGCAGAGATAGGAAAGAGATAAATGGCTCTCTACAAACTAGCAAGTTCATTTATTCTGGACTGTTTATATTTCTACTGTAAATTTTAATTAGTAAAATTCACTACCTTTGTAGATTCATTGGTGTGAGTCAAAAATATCTGGCCTGAATTTCAAGGCGTCGGTACCTTGCAACAGGGACTTGGGCTCAGTTGTATTTACTGGCTTAATTGTTCCATGGGGTCTTCTTGCATTAACTAACCAATTATTTTCTTTTGCAATCAAAGTGCAGCTAAAACTCCCTTTCATGAATTTTAAAGCGCTTTCCTTGATGTGTTTAGTCTCTGAGGAGAGGCGGTGCAGCAACATCCTGGCTCCCTCGCTTCACAGCGATCTGACTTTCAACGGGCTCCTTATCCCTCCAGGCTCCTCCATTTTGTCTATAAAACATGGATGTTAATAATGTCTACTTCACAGACTGCTATGAAGAGTAAAGGAACTCAAATATGTAATGTGGCCCAGAACATGGAGTGACACATAGTAACGCTCTATAAATGTCAGGTGTTTTCATATTTATAACTGTACTTATTGACTATAATCCTCACACATTGAGAACAAATGTCCCAGGAATAGGCTGGGTTTAAACATAAAAGGCGAGTTGTCTTAAACAGAGGTTTGATGTGAAAATGGCCCTTTTTTTGTTGACTATTTAAAGTTATTAAGTTATCACTGGTACGAAATTACAAAAACATTGGGAGTGGCACACACCTTACTCTCAGCACTCAGAAGCCTAAGGAAGGAGAACTACTGTGACTTCAAGGCCTTACACACAAATCAGTGTCAAGGTCAATAAAGAAGGTTTAGCTGAAATTGATTCACTGATAAATTCTTATAACTACTGCCCGTTCTTGATAGGGAAACAGACTTGGTGTTTGAAGCCATTGAGATCCTAGTCCCAAAACTCATCTAAGTCAATGATCTTATTACATTGAAGATGCACAAAAGAAAAATGTGGCCAGATACAAAGTACTGTAGAGGTATCTGCTGGATGTAAAAAACCATGTTTGTAAGACATTTAGAGGACTGGGGATGAGGTTGAGTGTTTGCCTCTTGTGCGCGAAGCCCTGGGTTCAACACAAGCAAGGAATAACCCAGATGTGTGCTGACAAAAACATAATCACAGCACTTTGGAGATGTAGGCAGAAGAACCAGAAATTTAAAGTCACCCTAAGTTACTCAGAGTGTTTGAGACCAGCCTGGGCTATAGGTGACTGTCACACACTTAGAACTTGGGGTTTAAAAAGGCTTAAAAATTGTTTGAATCAAAGTAAGACAAATACAATAGTTTTTCCAAAAAGAATATGACACAAAAATTCTAAAAGGATAAACACCATTAAAATGCAAATCTAAATTTACGGTATAAAGGAGAGATGATTAGAGAGCAACTGAGGTGATTAACCTAACAAAATCAATTGCATAAATAGCATAGGACCATGCTGCTTTCATACACATTATTTAGAGAAGGTACAGGGTCTAGAACTGTGGGGGATATATCAGTATTTAAAACACAAACTCATTCTTAGAGGAGGCAGAAGGCGTTCTGTGAGCTTTCTAGCATTAGCCAAAGGGAGACTGTAAAAGTAGACACTGAAGCTATTTGATGCTCTCTGGCTTGTTCTCGCTGCAATGCTCACATTTTCCGAGTAAAAAGAGAATGGAAAACACAGCCAGAGGAACAGTTGTCAAACGGTTGGGATAAATGAGAATTTCACAGCATCAAAAAAATTATCTAGTGATTTTATCAAAGCAGGAACACTTAACTTTGAAAATGCACGGGAGCTTGACAAATGTCACACGAATGACATCAGGACACCAACCCTTTTACTAGATGAGCAAGGTGGGAACAAAAGCAAAGAATAATTGTAGTTATTTTATCCTAGGTATTATTTTTCTTCAAAGACTAGGAAACTCACATAACTTTTTTTTTTGGGGGGGAACTTGTCTTTTTAATAAAACTTTATTTACTCTTTTATATTTAAAAGTTATAGAAGGAGGACATGAAACTGGTGGGAGATGTGATGGGCCATCCTGCTGAGAGCTGGAGGCGGAAATGAGAGGTGAGTGCAACTGAGATGCATGAGATTTTCAAAGAATAATGTAACAAATTTATGTATAAGTTTTTCAGTATCTGAAGAAGAAAAGAAACCAGGACCAAAGTACTTCCTAAAATAAGATATAAGTAGACCTAATTCTTTTCAGAGTATCATGAGTAAAACATGCGTGACAATGTTCTAATTTCAAGATTATAGAAGAAAAAGATGGATATTGGAGAACAGAAGGCATGTATACATTGGGAGATAGCCAGTGGATAGAGTTGGGAATTCCACTCAGAAAACAGGGAAGTTACTATACCCACCCAACCCTAAACGAAACAGGAATCTAAACATTAGGAAGGTGGAGGCAGGAGGACCAGAGGTTCTTTTGCCAATGTCAAGATCAAGGTTGAGACCAGAGCCTGGGCTACTAAGAACCTATCTAAAAAATAAACCAAAATAAAACCAAACCAAACTATACAAATAACAAAGAAAGAATCCACAGAAAATTCTTCAACCTGGCCTGTAGAACATGCATATTCATTTTTAATATTGCTATATGCACTGAGCTCTGAAGAACAACAGTCACATGGAAGTGAGAAAACACCTGTGGGTTTAGAGGTACAGGGAGCTTATGACATTTCTGCTATACTGGTTTTTGTTTTTTACATGCCAAAGAATTCCTGCATGTCTGTTCATTAATTCCCCCATTATCCTCTGTGTCATTGGACAAAACACTTTAAGCAAAATTTCCAAGCACATTAGCTTACCATAAATTAACTTTAAAGCTACCTAATTTGATTGCCAGGTGGTGGTAGCACACACCCTTTAATCCCAGCACTCGAGAGGCAGAAGCAGATGGATCTCTGTGAATTTGAGGCCAGCCTGGCCTACCAAAACAGGCTCCAAAGCTTCACAAAGAAACCCTGTCTCAAAAAACTTAAAAAAATGGTACCAAATTTGATAAATTTGACTACGAATCTACATCCAAAATCACTGTTTTGTGACATTGGTCACAGGGGTGGTGGAGGGTTATTTGATGAACATCCAAGTGAGTCAACATTTCTGAAATAACCCACCCAAACACTTAAGGAAAAGGGGCTCATTGGTCAGGTTCAACCAGGCAGTGGCCTGTTGACAGAGACAACTTGCTGCCTGAGCAATCACCCAAAGGCAATGTAGAATCAATCAACTTTGGCTAAGGCCTAGAGTAACTGACAGACCATTTTCAGAGGCAGGAAATTTTTCAAAACTGTTTTACCCTGTCTTGGCAAGATTTGACAGACTTTTTTCTTATATCCTGCTTGTCCAGTCCAGACATTGTGCACTTTGACAGTGGTTGAGGCATGGATAGTTTCTTGCCCAAAGGCCAGTTTTACCAAGAAGAAGACAAACTCCAAGTGGAGTGTCTTTGGTGCTCAACATTCTCTCGGGAATAGATCAGGGCTGCCAGGAGCAATTGTGTCTTATGTCAACAGAATGGCACCCAACGTGGGGTGCCATTCTGTTGCTGGGGGTTTCTGTCCTGCCCGGTCCTGTAGCCATTTAGTCCCAAAGAAACACACAGAGGTCTACATTAATTATAAACTGATTGGCCTAGTATCTCAGGCTTCTTATTAACTCTTATAACTTATATTAGCCCATAATACTTGTCTGTGTTAGCCACGTGGCTTGGTACTTTTTTCAGCAAAGCAGTCACATCTTGCTTGCTCTGTGCCTGGCTTCCTCTCTGTCTGGATAATGACTGCAGACTGGAACTTGCCTCTTCCCAGAATTCTCATTGCCCCACCTCTACTTCCTTCCTGGTTGCCCTGCCTATACTTCCGGCCTGGCTACTGACCAATCAGTGTTTATTTAAAATACAAGTGACAGGGTACAGACCATTGTTACACAGGAGTGTCCAGCCTTCATTCAGGCCCAGTGCAGGGACAAGTCTCTTCCAGGATGTGGTTTATATACGCTCTTCTATTATTCTAGTCTTTGCAATAAGACTGTGACCACCACCAGGGCTCCCAACTCAACCAGAGGATGTCTAGATTGAAGTGTTCTCAACAGCTTCAGATGGGGCAGTTCCTGAATTAGAAGCTGGGGGCTTAACACCTGGCAATGTTCCAGCTTGCTTTTAAATCATGGGCATGCCAGGATGACACATTTTGAAAAAAAAAAGGTTTTCCTCTTACTTCACATAATAATCTTGCAGATCATATGGTATTTTTCCCACAGAAGATTCAAACATCTCTACAATGTTCTCTTTTTTAGATTGTGCCTTTGGAGGCAAGGAGGAAGCCAAGGCTACCAAACCATGCTAGAAGCTTTTTCAAAAGATGGCATCTTCCACCTTGAAGCTGCAACCAGAAGCATAGCTGTGTGTTCTAAAGAAGAAATCAAAATGCAACCTTTTCCCTCCATTTTACTCTAATTTTATTATTATTATTTCTTATGGAAGATAAATTTCAAAGGAATTGTACAGTTTTGAGCACCAGCATTTATCATGTGGTAGTGGGGATGACGTATCTTCATGGAGACCTCTAACACTCACACTAGCTGTCATTCAAATACACTCCTAGCAAGAACCCAGAGCTGTGCTCGTAGGATTGAAAGCCTCTTTGAGGTCTGTGGTTGTTAACCTCCTTTTTTTTCTTTAATTTGTATGGGTGAGTTGCCTGCAGCTACATGTACCCCATGAGTGCAGTACCTGTGGAGGTCAGAAGAGGGCGCCAGATCAATTGGAACTGGAGTTACAAACTGCCTCCATGTAGGTGTTGGGATTTGAACCTGTGTCCACTGGAAAAGTAACTGATACTCTTAACCATAGAGCCATCTCTCCAGTCCTGTTAACACATCTTAAAGTGCAATTGCAGATTTGAATATTGATGGGCCTTTCATTAATTAATGTTCCTTTAATTCACAGGAGACTCAAATGAAGGCAGATCATAATTCAATTTAATGTCCAATGAAAAACAAAAGCAAACAAAGACCTCATTGTATTAGGTGCATCTTTTCAAACTAGTTTTAGAGCCACACCAACCTGTTTGACATGGTTTTATGGGAGGTAGAGCAGGGAAACTTGGGATGCTCAGCTCATTGTTGTTATCATTATCATCATCTTTGGAATCTTGGGCTTCTTGTGTGCCTGGAAAGAACTCTACCACTAAGCCACACTGTTAGCCCTTTTCTTATTTTTATTTTGAGGCAGGACCTGCCAAAGTTGCCCAGACTAGCCTTGAACTCATGCTATAAACCAGGTTGGCTTTCAACTTGGTGATGCTCCTGCTTCAGCCTCCTGAGTGCTGAGATTAAAGGGGATGTGGAGCCATGCCTGCACTAATGAGATCTTAAATTCGGGGAACTTGGGTCTGGAGGGTGACTCAGCAGGGAAAGCGTTCCATGCCTAAGCCTTATGACTGAGATAAAGTTCAGAGCCTACAAAAAGCTGGAGGTAGTGACCTGGAATCCCAGGGTTTCTGGCGAGATGGGAGGCAGAGACAGAAGAGTTCGTGGGAGGTCACAGCAGAAATGGAGGAGAAACCCTCCCTCAGCAAGGAAAAGGCAGGGACTGACTCTGAAAGTTGTCCTCTGACCTTGACATGCTCACCCTGGCATGAATGCGCCCCCAGAAAAGAAAATGAAACAAAATTTAAACAAGACTTCAATTTAAAAATGAAAGTCAAGGAAGCAGAATATTTTTCTTCCAAATTAGGTAGATCTTTTTTTTTCCTTTCTTACTAATTAAAATAAGGTAAAAATAGGCAAAACTCTATAGTTTATAAAGTGTTGAGTTTTGTTTCTTTTGCGAAAAAACACAGAACTCACAGATAGTGGTTCCCTGAGACGCATTTGTGATTTAATTTAACAGGGACTTTTGAGAGAAATGTGTGAGATGGAGTCTTACAGTTCATATTTAATTTATTCCAGTTATTTTTAATTCACTTGTGGGTCTCAAAGTTTTCTGTGTTTTCCAGTTATTCTTAATTCATTCATGAGTGAATTCAGCTGAAAGATTCATGGCAATTGTTGTTGTAGATTTTTTTTATATATATTTCTCATCTCTTTTTTAAAAAAGATTAATTTATGAAAATAAATTGTGTTGAAGGGTCCAGAACCTCACCCACCTCCGGCAGCCATGACAGGCTACAGAAGAAACCCGGCAAGATGTAGGCCCCTGACTTAGCAGGATGTGCTGAGCCTCCCACCTTGTCCAACCATGCCCTAATCGCTGGGAAGAAACTTCCAGGTAGCCTCCATGTGGCAAGGAACCAATCAGAAGTAAGCTGGTGGGCTCTGGATGTGCTTTGCTGAGAATGGTGGAATGCAGTAACCGCCCCCAAGATGGCCTCCAGATACAGGAACGTTTCCACAGCCACAGCTGACCACTCAGCTCAGGACAGGTTCCCCCAACCCAGAGGTGTTCCCCAACCCGGAGGTGTTCCCCAACCCAGCGGTGGGCCTATCCTGAGACTGTTACTATGCAACTAGCAGAACCCCAGATGCCCCCTTGCTCTGCCCCCAATATATGCCCTGCCCCACTGCAGATCAGGGTCCCTCCTCTTCCACCTGCTGTGTTGGACGGATGGAGGACCCAAGTTAACTTGGAATTGAAAAGACTCTGCTTTTGCACTGGATCTGGTCTCTTGGTGTTTTTTTTTTTTTTTTTTTTTTTAGGGAGGGGTCCACACTCTGGGTACAACAGTGTGAGCATTGGTGTTTTGCTTGCATGCATGTTTGTTTACCATGTGTGTGCTATTACTAACAGAGGCCAGAGGAGGGGGATGGAACCCCTGGAACTAGAGAGCGGGTGGTCGTGAATATCACGTGCATGCTGGGACTCGAACCCCAATCCTGGAAGAGCATCTAGTGCTCTTACTTGCTGAGCCAGCTCTCCAGCCCCCATCTTGTACATTGTGAAAATTAATAATGAAAAGTAGGTATTGATCCTCCTTCTTCCTTTATTTTCCTCCTTCCTCATTCTTGCCTTCCTTTCTCCTCTCCTTCCCTTCCTTCTTCCTTTATCTTTCCCCCCATCCTTTCCTCCTTCTAGTCCTCCTTCACATCTTCCTTTCTTTTTATTTTTCCCTTTCTGCTGTAGAGAGAGCCCAGGGCCTTGTGTGTGCCAGGCAAGTGCTCTAACATTAACCCACTCAGCTCCGTACAGGGACATTAACCCACTCAGCTCCGTAGAGGGACATTAACCTGCTCAGCTCCGTACAGGGACATTAACCCGCTCAGCTCCGTAAAGGGTTAAGACCAGTGTCACACGTTTGCACACATTAAAGAACATACTGAGGGGGGACTGTGCAATTTTAAGCCTTGTGGACTTCCATATTAGTCACAGAAAATACAAATATTAAGGAATAATACAGAAATGTAAATAAAAAGTAAATCAGATAATTTAAAAGCCATTCTTTTCTTTATCTTTGTCAGTCATAGCCCGCCACGCTATTGTACTGTGGGGCCAATGGCTTATGTCAGAGATTGAAGGGAATATGAAGTCATCTTGATCAAGTGTCAAGAAAATTAATCTGGAAGATTCTTTTGTGCTTCTTCCCGGTTCAGGTTTGGATTCAATGGAATGCTTTGTGCCTCCCTGGCCTCGGCAGGGCACTTTCCTGCAGGGTACCTGCTTCTACCCTGCAGTCCCTTTGCACACTGATGTTTACTTTTCTTTCAGAGCAAGGAGGCAAGAAAACATCAGGACTGAGGCTAAACGTCAGCATCCAAGCCCCTAGCTCTTATCCTTTTCACAGAGGCCTCTCTTTCTTTCTTATCATATTTTCACCCACCTAGCCTCATAAAATTGTGTGTGTGTGTGTGTGTGTGTGTGTGTGTGAGAGAGAGAGAGAGAGAGAGACAGAGAGAGAGAGAGAGAGACAGAGAGAGCACACGCATGGGTGTGGAGGTCAGAGGTCAACCTTGGGTGTGGCTCCTTAGGACACTGCCCTTCTTGTTCTATTGAGACAGCTCTTACTGGTCTGTTTCATTTGGCTAAATTGACTGACTGGGATGCACCAGGGACCTCCGTGTCTCCACCTCCCCAGTACTGAGGTGATAAGTGCACATTCCACACTTGCCTTTTGTCATGCCTGTGTGGTAAGTATGCAATGTACTGAGCCATCTCCCTCGCCTGACATTAAAAATCTTTAATGATCTGATCCACATGTGCCTGGAAAATACTAGCTGAACAACTTCAACACCTGTCAACTGCTCTGATGTCCAACAGGAGCACTCCTTGGAAGTAGTGTGAGAGCCAAAGTTACACGTTAAGTTTTAGTTACTGTGACTTAGAGATCCATGAAACAAAAATGCGTCTGATCTGCAAGCTGTTTGCCCAAGGACAGACAGTTCCCGAAATGTCAGAGGCTGTTGTTTATGGGAGACAGCATGCCACATGTTTTCACTCCTGTAAACAAGTTTGTATGGCCCATCTGATGGGCTTGATCACATGTGGGCGGGAGGTTCACAGGCTGGAGGTATGTCAGGATGTATGCTTGCCCCTGATTGACCTGATAGGAAATGCAGGGAATTACGGGTTTTCTTTCTTAAGCCCTTGCCATACTTGATTCTGGGCTACTTCCCAGAAACCTGGCCAGAGCCTATCCACCTGGTTAGTATTTAATTAAAGCTTGCTTCAAATTTGACTTGAAATTGGGGATGGGGTCTTATTCTCCATTGGTGGGATTAATAGTAGGAGGCAACCAAATAACTTTCTGGGGGGATAAATCCCAATTCCTTAGGGAAGTAGCAGTGAATTCATATTATGTCCTGTTTTGATGGAGTTCATCCGGACACAGTACCCGCCAGGCAAACCTCTTTCACCAAGCCACGCTGTCAAGGTTTCACGATTTGCCCAGGTTGACCTTGAATTCATGCTATAGCCCAGGTTGGCTTTAAGCTTGGTGATCCTCCTGCTTCAGCCTCCTGAGTGCTGAGATTATAGGGGTGCGCTGCCGTGCCTGCATTAATGGTGTGTTAAACCCAAGGACCATGGGCTGGGGAGCTGGGTCAGGAGATGAGTCCTGAGGTGCAAGCCTGAGGCCTGGGGCTGAAGGGTGACTTCTACTGCTTCCCCTTGACGCGGGCACTTAGTCAGTTACTTTGTTTGACAGGGCAAGGTCTGAAAAATAAATCAGGACATCTCAAAACCTCAGGGTTCTGCAGCTTTCAGTGCCATGACAGTTTTTCTTCTTTTCTTTCTTTTATCTTTTTCTAAAAGGACTCAAGTCCTTAAAATCCAAGTGAACCAGGCACATTTACATTTGATGTGCAAATTCTTGGCCACTGTTTCCATTTTTTTTTTTTTTGTGGCAAGGGAGATGCTGGTACAATCACTTTTCTCTGGTCTTGTTAAAGTGTAGTGGTATTGCATTTGTATTTTAATAAACAAAGTTTGAAGTTCAGAGAGTAAAACAGCTGCACTGATCAGCCATACAGACCACGCAGTGGTGACACACACCTTTATCCCAGTAGCCACACTAGTTTGCCATAGAAACCAGGCAGTAGTGGTGCACGCCTTTGATTCCAGCACCGTGACAGGTTTCAGGCTCAGTCTCATTCTGAGGGCTCCTGGAGGCAGGGTCGCCATTTTTGGACGAGGTGGTGTTAAGAGCCAGTGGCTGGCTACTTTGCTTTTCTGGTCTTCAGGTTGAACCCCGATATCTGTCTCTGGGTTTATATTAATCATGCTACATTAAAGTATCAAAACTGCATGGAATCTGAAAAATATTGACTTGTGGCTCTGATAGACAAACTGAGTAGTGTTCTCGTGAAAAGGCCCAACATTCACACATGGGAATATATATGCATTCCCACAGGGGACTTGATGCATATGATATATATGCATATAAAAGATGCTAAATTAACTTTGAAGGCTCAAGCATCCCTGGAAGGCTGTTTGGAGGGTAACTGGCAGTTTGCCACAGGAAGTATGTGGCACAAATTGTATACCCCCATCCTTTAAAAAAGGGAGGCCTCAATTTTTATTTCACTCATTTACTACAAATACACTCTTAGAGATAAAAATAAAATCAAGGGGCTGAGGAAAGAGCTCAGTGGATAAGAAGGTCTTGTTGCACAAGTATGAGGACCTGAGTTCAGATCCCAGCACCTATGTAAAAAGTCAAGCCCGTGCTAGAGGACTGGTGGTGGGGCAGAGAGCGGAGGATTGCAGAGGCGAACTAGATCCAGATTCAGTGAGAAACCCTGTTCTAAGGAAGCAGGGCAGAGAGTGAAAGAACAGAACACCAGCCTCCTCTGTTCTCCACACGTACACAGGGCCATTGGCATCTGCACACATCTACACATATATGTACATAAGCATACACATGTGTATATGTCACACACACACACACACACACACACACACACACACACTTTTTAGAACAAACGCAAGAGGAAAAGTGCAATGACAATACTCCCAGGGTAGACAGCAATAGTTTGGGGCTCCCCCTGGGAGAGAGGGACAGAGTCTGTGGCTCTGATTTCAGGTAACACACCTACATCACCCAGACAAACAGGAAGATGCTGTTAGGAAATTTCTAACACTCACTATCAGGAATCTCACCCCCCCCCCTTCTTGTTGCATCAAGCAAAGTTACTTTCTCTTAGATCATACATCCCTATCCTCTTTGGGGGTCAAACGACCCTTTCACAGGGGCCACATATGAGATATCCTGCATATCAGGTATTTACATTATGTTTCATAAAAGGAGCAAAATTACAGTTACGAAGTAGCGAAAATAATTTTAAGGCTCGAGGTCACCACAACATGAGGAACTGTGTTAGAGGTCACACAGCATTAGGAAGGTTGAGAACCACTGCTTTAGAGCCTTATCATTTCCCCTTCAAACTTTCTGCACCGCCACACCTGCCAGGCCCAACTCCCTGTCCTTTCTGTCTTTCAAGTTCTAATATCTGGTTTCTTCCAGATCTGCCACTTCAGATCTGTATTCTGATTTAGTATTACAAGCTTAGAGCTGTGGTCAGGTAGCTAGGTTGCATTATCAGACTTTGAGGCACTGAGGACTGCTTGGTGCATGCTTGACTTTGGACCCCACCTCCTGTCTCCCTGGTGCTAGAAAGTAAGGCACCTCCTTAGGATTTAAATCATCATATGGAAAGGTGGAAGCCTGCGGGTTTTGTTGGGGTTCACTAAGGGAAAGCTGTTTCTTCCTTCTGAGGGATGAAATCTAGGTCCTACCTCTGGGCCTGGGTGGAGATCTGACCTTCTGACTACTCAAAACATCATATAATATTGTTTTCTTTTTGAGAGTTAATCCGACTGGTTCTGCTGTGGATCAGCTGACCAGGAGGGAGCCCTACACCCCCAGAAGTCTGATTCATCAAGAAGCCAATCTGGGGAGTGGGCAGGGCTGATTACCACCTTTTCCTTTCAGAAGGCCCTTCTGCAGCAGCCTGCAGGTCTTCTGGCCCCTGTCATTGTGGAGCCTGATCCATTTCTTAGTCTTAATTCAGAAAAGCATTGTTTCCCTTCTCTTATTCTTTCATACACTGACCTAATGCTTTCCCTGGGCATTTCTCAGTCATTTCTTGAGGCCTGATCTCTCCTACCATGTGTCTACTTGCTGATCTTCATAGCTAAATTACTAATAAACAACAATAAAAACTTCAGTGGCTATAAAGAGTTTGACATGTTGCTGATCTGACAACCTAATTAAAACATCTTTGGGACTGTCTCTAGCCCCCTAAGAACTCTTGCTTACCCACCTATGTATCGGACCTAACATCCTACAAATAGATATGAGCTTTTGCAAATGTATTAACTTCACAAAACTCTGTTCTCCACCAATGGGAGGGCAGAGGATGTTGTCTGATAGCATTTGAGGCCTATAGGAGAAATTCCACACCCCTATTTTGCTGTAATTACCTCTCTGTTGTTTCTATTAATGTATTTTAATGTCTTGATGTATGATTTTCTTTGTCCTGCCACTATAAAGCTAGCTCCATGAATTTGCTTCTTTGTTGGGAATATCAACTTGGCTCCTTGTTTCCTGGGCCACAATCACTCAAATTTGGTTCTAGAATAAACTATCTCTTATTCCCGCACGACTTCCTCTCTTCTCCATCTCCCTTCTATAGGCAACTGCTAAAATTTACAGCTTGCTTGCCTTGTTGTTTTTCTTCCAAATTAAACTGGTCCTTGGGTTGTTTTCTGAGTCCTTTTAAAATTCTTTTATTAATGAGACTAAGAACTCCAAAAGGAAGGCCCAATTTCCCTGGTAACAATATCAGCATTGTCTTATAAAGTAGGGAACGCTTTGAGGCCAGTAGGCCCCACAGTGCTTCAGACGTAGGTCTGCTCAGTAAGTCTTTGCTTTAGTCTGGATATGTTGAATACAACATGATGTTAAAAACGGAGGTTATAGACTGGTGGGTATTTACAGTGGATTGTTACTTATTCGAAGGAGCTCATGGGGTGAGGGAGAGTCTAGAATGACAGACTTTAGAGAATTAATGGTGAGTCTATCCAGGGTAGGGTTATAAATCTTTGAGAGTCTTCCAAATTCTCTAGAATGCTATGAGCCGGAAAAACACAATTGAGATTTTGTTCATAAGAGAAAAGGTAATGGGGGCAGAGTTTCCCAGGAATGGGAGCAACTTCTGAGAAAGTCAGCATAAGGGAGGGGCCTGTGTTCAGTGTCGATGTTGAACATAGGTGCATCTTATTTCACCTCTCTCACCCACAAACTCATACTGACACCCACCTTTTCTGGTAGTTTTTGTGAGATCTGGTGCCCTCTTGAGGAAGAGACCTGGTCAGGTTGTCATCATCATCTTAGATCATGTAACGCAATATAGACAAGTTCAACAGACCTGCCATGTAAGGGCTGCTCATGCATGCTTCAGCATTGCCAGGGCATAAATCTCCTTCAGTTCATTCAATAGAGATTGTAAGTTTTTGTCTGTTTTCCTTTCTTTTTGCTCCTTTAAATACATGTGCAGCAGATTAAAGAGTGGAATGCCGTGTAGGAGCCTGGTTCTTATAACAAATGATGTGCATAGAGACAGACCTGGAAGCAAGTTTCTCTCCCCACACACAACATTTATAATTCTAAGTCATGCCTCCATGGTGCTTAGAGAGATGAAACTTTCTGAGACGGACATAAGGAGGCCAGACTGAGAGGTGAGAACAATGTGAAGACACTACCCCATTTCTCTGCATGTGGGAGCCACCCGAGGGGCAGCACCTGTCAAACAAAGGGAGAGAAAGTGAGTGTGAGCAGAAAGTGAAGGGGCCTGGGAGTTGCACAGACACCCTGGTAGGCAGAGAGACAGGGAGGGGAGCCATGGCTAGGTACTAAAGGTGGCGACCTCCCAAGATGGCTGGCCTCTTCCTCAACTTCCTGACCTGAGACAAAAGCCTGGAAGCTTAAAACAAAGGTCTTGTGGGCTTTTTCTCCCACTTGCCGGTACCCTGCTGATGGACTGACTCACCAAGTTCAAGGCTCCATCAGGACATGTTTACACAACAGTTTATACAATAAACGGATTAACCCTAAATCAGGGGAGGAAGACCCTTTGGAGACTTAAAAACTCCAGGCCTTGCGAAGAGTCTGTATTTTTGAGTTCCCAGTCTGCTTCTGCTTTGCCGAGGGTCTTTTTCTCTGTGTGTCTGCTGCATGTCTGTGTTTACTCAACCTCAGGGAAAGCCGTTGTTCAACTGCTGATTCTGCCTGCTGGGTTTGAGATTTCTCTGCTGCTACCTGTTGATCTCTGGACTTTTCACACATTTTAATTCTTTAATTGGCAGAGAAAATGAACCCGATTAGAACCCTTAGAGTGTAAGAAAAGGATACCTTGGTCTGGAATGTGCAGAACATGTGTGTTAGAAACGGATGCTCCCAAGCCAAGGACAGAACCCTCTTCTCCACCATGGTACACTCAACGTCATCATCCATCAACACCACATCCTTCTTTAGGGCTTTAATTGCGAAAAATTGATTGGTTCTCTTGAACTCGGCTAGGAAGACCTAAAAGGAAGCGAGGCAGCAACTTTGTTTCAGAATATGGATTTCTACACATTAAAGAAGACAAAGCAGGGTTTTAGGAGAGATCTGTGCCATGTGGGAAAAGAAAGGCCTCTGGTCTCTGTCCAGGATAGTGTCTAACTGTTTAGGATAGCACTTAAGAGTTTCAGATCATCTTACCTTTGCAAGGAGTTCACAAACTGTTGATGCATTTGGAAGGTTCTTATTAATGCATACTCGGTTCCTGTCCTGGATAGTGTCTAACTGTTTAGGATGTCACTTAAGAGTTTCAGATCAGCCTACCTTTCCAAAGGTTTCACAAAACTGCTATGCATTTGGAGGTGGTTATTATTATTATTATTTTGTTTTTTTGAGACTGGGTTTCTCTTTGTGTAGCCTTGACTGTCCTGGAACTAGCTCTGTAAATCAGCCTGGCCTTGAACATAGAACCTGTCTCTGCCTTGCAAGTGCTGGGATTAAAAGCATGTATCACCACAGCTCATTTTGGAAGGTTATTATTAACACATGAGAATCGTGGGGCTGGGGTGTAGCTCAGCCAGTAGAGTGCTTGCCTGGCATGCATGAAGGACTTCAAAGACCAAATACAGTGTGTGTCTTTAATCTTAGCATTTGGGAGGTGAAGGAAGGGTGGGGAAATCGGAAGTTAAAGGTCATCTTTGGCTACATGGTGAGTTTGAGACTATCCTGGGCTACACAATAGGACTCGGAACAACTACCAGTTCTGAACACTGCAGGATAGGTATTAATGATATTGATAATAAAGATAATGATATCCCTGGGTTCAAAGTGTAACTTGCTCAAATTCATGGAATTACTTTGGGGACGATCTAACCCCAAAATTTATTTTCCTTCTTGATTTCCTGTCTCATATGTTACCAGACACCAGCTGCCATATAACAGAGAGTTTAAACAACATTAGACTTGTGAAGGAGACAGGAGAGGACTCTTGGCAGTTGAAAGGACATGCCATTTATACAGCTATGGGTGTGTGAGCAAAGCCATTGACCTCTCTGTGCTTTGGTTTCCAGAGCTTTAAAGGTGTGTGGGGTGGGGGGGTAAGACTTCCTTATTCATTGATTCACACGACTACTGCGAGCACCAAGTGAGCCCTGATGAAGTAGAGCGACTCAGAAGCTGTAAAATGCTTTCCAAATGAAAGACATAAAAGCTTTTTTATTATTTTAAAACTGTGATGTGACCTTTTGTTTGTTAATGTGTGGTGTGGATGAGTATGGGCATGTTCCAGAAGAGGCCTCCAGATACTCTGGGGCTGGAGTTACAGGCAGTAGTGAGTGTCAGACGTAGGTGCCAAGAACTGAATGCCAGTCCTTTGTACGAGCAATACATATTCTTAAGCACTGAGCCACCTCCCAAGCCCTGGGAGCTACAAAAACTCTTAACATTTTCTTTCTTTTACTGACTTTTAGAAAATGTCAAGATCAATGGTGCCGAACTGAAAATGCAATGGAGCCAAACTGAAAATGCAATGGAGCCCAACTGAAAATGCAATGGAGCTGAACTGAAAATGCAATGGAGCCGAACTGAAAATGCAATGGAGCCAAACTGAAAATGCAATGGAGCCCAACTGAAAATGCAATGGTGCCAAACTGAAAATGCAATGGAACCGAACTGAAAATGCAATGGAGCCGAACTGAAAATGCAATGGTGCCAAACTGAAAATGCAATGGAGCCAAACTGAAAATGCAATGGTGCCAAACTGAAAATGCAATGGAGCTGAACTGAAAATGCAATGGTGCCGAACTGAAAATTCAATGTTGCCAAACTGAAAATGCAATGGTGCCAAACTGAAAATGCAATGGTGCTGAACTGAAAATGCAAGGGTCTAGGTTTAAAATGATACTATGCGTGCAGTGCTGGGAATGTAGACCAGTTGGCAATATGATTGCTTACTTAGCATGCAGAAAGCCTTGGGTTCAACCCTCAGCACTGCAAAAACCAGGCATGGCCTGCAATCTTGTAATCTCAGCATTGCGAGGTGGAAGCTGTGCAGTGAGTTTGAGATCAGCCTGGATCCCATGAAACCTTGGGGGGTTTTGTTTGTTTTGTTTTAAAAAAGAGATAATCAGTTGCCTCTGACCGATCGCTTGGTAGAGTGATTGGAGCTTGGATGAGAACTCAGACCCATAAATGGTGTTGATATCGCCAGAAAATATGTAATTTGTTAGCACTGGCTTAACAGCAGATTGAAAACCATAGTAGACTACCGTTTTGGTTAGAAGCCATGTTTTCCACAGAGAGCCAAAAAAATGATGAAATGTGAGCTTTTGAGAACTCTTAGTTTCTAAGAGAAACGGGTCGGTTGGGGATCTGCCTTATCAGTGTGCAGGGCCTGGCATCTTAGGGCAAAGCAGCACTATGCATTCCGCACAGAGTAAGGGGGTACCCAGAGCCCAGGATGTCCCCAGAGATACTTGCCAAGACATATATGCTTAGCTTATTAACCTTGTTCAAATGTAGAAATCCACATAGGAACAAAAAAAGATAAACACTTCATTAACAAAAGAACTCTGTTGGTAATTGTCTCTTTTAGTAAATCACCCTAAAACCAGCCATAAACTAAGAGCCAAGAAGGCAATTTCCATCTACATAATGCCCTTTCAGTTTTCGTATCAAGTTATAATTACAAATTAATTGCTGCTAAATTATAATAAAACTGCCTATTGCACTCAGATTGACACTGAAAGAACTGTTGTGGTCTGCGTTATTGTGGAGCTGAAAAGAAGTCATGGATCCCAGCTACTGCTTGCAGGGCAGAGTAGGTTTTGTGAAAAGGAAACGCATTAGTGTTCAAATGCAAACATGTTGGAACACAGTATTACTCAGCCATGGTGGAGACTCCGGTAAACTGGGGAGACACTGCTGCCAAAATCTAGTCAGCAGGTGCTTAACTGGCTTTGGATTCCCGCAGTCATGGGATAGTGGCCCTTGGTTAAAAATTTCCTAGGAGTTCTAACACTTTAAAAATAGCTAGGAACTGTAGTAATAAATCACATATGTAATGTCGAAGATACCCGAAGGCCTATATTCTATAATGTCCCCCTTCATAATCATTAACTTGAAAATTTTCTGTTGTCACCAATGGCTGAAATTTCTTTAAGTGTCCATGAGTTTGCATGCACTGTGGAGTGTGACAGGGGAGTCTAGAGGTCAGCCTCACATGCTGTTCCTCAGGAGCTGTCTGTCTCTTTTTGTTTTGTTGGGACAGGGTCTCTCGTTTCCTTGGGGCAGACTAAATTGGCTAGGCTGGCTGGCTAGCGAGCCCAAGGGACCTTCTGGTCTCTCTGCTTCCAAGGCTTAGATGACAAGCACCTGCCACCAAACCTGATGTTTGCATATGGGTTCTGGAAACTGAACGCAGGCCCCTCAGCTTGCAACTCAAGTGCTTCACCAACTATCTCTCAGGCCTGCTTTTTCTTCATCTTCTTTCTCTCATTTTTCCTTTCCTCAGTCTGTACTTGCTATCTATGACTGACAGAGGCAAGTTATTTCCCCTATCCCTGCCCTGTGAGTGGCAAGAAGGGTAGGGAATGGGGACTTTCCCCACTAAGACTTCCTCGAACTACAGTGTTAGTACCCGAGCTATGTCTTCTCCCTTCTCCTCTTTATGAGTCAAGGTGAAATCTTGGCCCTAGCACTTCTGAGTGTGAAAACATTCGGAGGTGGGCCTTTAAGTGGGCCATCTGAAGTTACTCTAGGCACGGGGAATAAGCAATAAAACAACAACAACAGAACCAGCGTGAACAGGAAATGGCCACTTCCTAGATTCTTTGGTGCTCAAAGATGTCAAACTCAAGAGCATGCAATATATGTGGACTTAAAGCAAATGGCTTTGGGGCCAGATATTCAGGAATCAGGGGCTGCTACTACCAGAGTCACTCCAGCTTCCCACTTAATGCTGGGTGCTCTCTGTTTGTTCCCAACACACTGGGGGGTGCTCTCTTGGCATGCATCCACACCGTCTGGTCCTAGGAATTTAGCATCACCTACTAGGGGCTTTAGTCTGACGTCCTTGAGAGCATACCTTGCCAAAACTCCCTTTCCCCAACATTTTGTGCAGGACAAAGTCATCAATCTTCAGTTTCAGCTGCAGAGAGGCTCTTGGCACGTTCACTTCAGGTTCAGAAGGATGGTCCGGAGGATGGTCCGTTTTATCCATCCCATCCAAAGGGGACTCCCAGGAAATTCCCTGAGGTTCTGCAAATGGCAAATCAGTTGTTAAACAGGAATAGCTACCTTTAATGTAGTCACTTAGGGTACCCACCCACTTTTTTCTTCTATGTCTCATTCTGAGAGTCCTTCTAATTCAGTTTTAGTCCTCTCCAGCTGTCTGTAAATCTGCCATTTTGGATATGGACTACGTCTCTGTCTCTAGTCAATGGCCTAAGAAATGGTCTAACTTGAGAAAGGCTGGACTCAATCAAAGGCAACGTATGAAGAGAGACAGAGACAGAGGCAGAGAGAACTTTTAATAATTTCAGGTCTTGGGGAAATAGGATATTTCCAAGTCTGAGGAAAAGGAGTTTCCATTGTCTATGTGGCTCCCTGACACAGTGACATCACTGTCCACTAGCCACAATGTGAGCTCTGAGAACATGGAATCTAGCAGAGGCTGTTAAAGAGCTGAACCATATTATGCATTGTGGTCTCCAAGGCAAGATGCTCTCTGCACTGAATATCACTGAGACTGCTTGGAAATCCTTCCAAGATGGACTTTCAATCTCTCTTTAAAAATTTGATGTCAATTTTAGTCAAATTTAGTCTTTGTGTGATGCCAGAAGAAGTATAGAAAAATGTTTGTAGGAATCCCTCCCTTGTAACTAATATCATCAATACTATTTCTTTGTGTGTGTGAGGGGGTGCACATGTGTGTGTGTGTGTGTGTGTGTGTGTGTGTGTGTGTGTGTGTTTGTGTGTGCATGTGTGCACATATGGAAGCCAGAGGTTAGCTTCAACTATCAGTCCTCAGGCACCATCTACCTTGTTTTTTGAGACAGGGTCTTCAGAGGCATGGAACATGCCTGGCAGTGGGACACAGGATCCACTTGTCTCCATCCCCCCTCATGCCATTGAAATTACAAATGAATACCACCATGTACAGCTTCTTTTTTTTAATGTCAGTTTGGGGTATTGAACTCAGATACTTGTGCTTGCAATACAAGTACTGACCAACTAAGCCATCACCCTATCCCTTGATATTATTTAATATTCTCTAAGTCCAAAGAACATATTTTATAATTTTTGCTGATATGACTCAGTTCCCAGAATCATGCAGTTGCATTTTCCCTTGAAGTTCTTTCAAGCAGTAGGTACATGGAAAAGGTTAAGGCTGAGGGCCTGACTCTTTTCCTTCCTGTCTTGAAACCTCATAGAAGAGTCTTGAAGGTGTAGAACAACACTGATGTCCCCTCCTCATCTTGCTTTAAAGGAGATTAATGTCTGTAAAACCACTTAACATGGGTAGGAAGTGACATTCTAGACACACCCTCCCCACCAGCAATCTCCTCACAAAGAACTCCGAGTTAGGAGCATTTTGGTTTTACTCTTAAAAAGAGGAGTGAAGGGAGGAGAAACTGTAATCAGGATGTATTGTATGAGAAATGAATGTATTTTCAGTTGGGAAAAAAAGTAAGGTTCCCAAAGTTTGTAATTGGATCTGTAATCTTTAAATAGAGAACAAGGAAGCTTATCATGAAAAACTCAAATCCAGAGAACACAGGGTCAGGTTGATCAGAACAAGTGACTGGCACTGACTGACAGTCAACCACGGTGATCACTACCTCTTTTCCCAGGTGTTGGTACGCACGGTGGCCTGGTTTCATTTTTGATGGAGCATGGGAGACCGATTTCAACTGGGCCTTCTCGGAAGATGTGTTCTGAATCTCTTAAGGAGCGAGCCTACATCATAAAAACAGGGTCAGCCAGCCCAACCACCTGTAGTTGCCACCATCTCCCCCTCACAGAAAGTATGCTCTGCTTATCCCCAAGGACAAAGGACATTTAAGACTTCTAAATGTGCTGGACAGCCAAAGCTTTTCTTCCCTTAGGATTTTTTTTCTTGTCTTGCAAGCATCTATAGCATTTAATGCAACAGCAGCAGGAACTTAGTTCCTCTTCACCCTTCAAGGGGACCAGCTGGAATCTTACAAGTAAACTCATTCCATAACAAGTAAGGGCAAGAAAGAAGGTCAGTGATGAAGAAGCTTCTATAGAAGGTAATTCCAAGCCTCAACGAGAACTGGTCCTAAGAGATGGGAATTTAACTTCTGACAAGGTGTAAATGGCCAGGCAGAAGTCACCTAGACTTAATGTCCTGAGAGAATTCTGAAGATGATTCCAGGAAGCAGATCCTTTTCTTCCAGCTTTGTAGATAGATAGCTCTAATATATAGATATAAGGCTGGCAGTAAGTCCTCAAGAATTTTAATGAGTTCTAGGAAGAGTTTAAGATATTGTAAATAGTCCCACAGATGCATGAATGCAGTAAGCATCTCAAAGGTGGTAATATGGGCAGAAAGATGAAAAGATAGAGGCTATTGTTCAGAAGGACACCCTGGGACATCCTGTAGGAATGATGGGGTGAGGGAGCAAAGTACTTCAGTGGCCCTTGTTGAGCGGACACAGGGAGAATCTCAACAGCCCCTTGTCTGCCTCACCTGTTGGGTGCTTTCGATCATTGCTAGTGCTTCAGCCATTAGCTTCTGGTTTATACCACAGAGGTTGGCGACCTTTGTCTGGCATCGGTGGTGGACGTTCATACCACATGCTGAAAGGAAGAATGCAGTTGGTGAGGAGCAGGAAAAGAAGCCCTGGGGGCTACACAATGGCATCTTCTTGAGGGAGCATTACAGTCTCGTTTCTAGGCGAGAAAGCCTGTGGTTGGCATTGCATCTGAGATGGACTGTGGATAGAAGCCGTAAGCTGACAAGCTGCCATTGGTTCTATTGAACCTTCTATGGCTGGGTCTATTGATTAGAAAATACTAAGGGTAGAAGAGGGTGCCCTTCCACTCTAGTCTGGAGACTGAGTATCCCCCTTCCCAGCTGCACTGGTGGAGCTTTTCTGCTGTCTGGGATGAAGTTTAAGCTGCAGCCTCAGCCTGGAGAAAGGAAATGGATAGGGATGAGGTGGTACTTGCGTAAGTGAGAGGATAGGAGTAGGCAGGAGGAAAGAGGCCAGGAGACCATGGGCTCCCTTTAAGAAGCGCCATTGTTAATAAACTTCCTGACTAGTGATGACGGGGCCATGCGATGAGGGCATAGGTCTGAGCCCTGGCTACTGGGGAACATCCAGGATGGCTGAGTCTCCTGTGAACAGAACTCAGAGTCTGAACGGCATTTTGGAAGGGCATATCAAGCAACCGTGGACCCAGGAGTGAAGGAAGCTTTAGACTGTGATGCCAGGGGCAGTTACAGCAGTGGCTCTAGAGGAACTGAACCTAAGCACTGGCCTGAGATTTGATGAAATCAGACCATCTTCCACAGAAGCCATAGGGAGGAAGTCACAGACTTCATCACTGGGGTTTTAGATGGTGATGCCAAGGTCAACCTGACAGTTGGACGGAGGTTGTGCCTCGGTCTTCAGGCCCCCAAGCAATGCACCCCAGATATTGTGCAATTCCAGGAAGGGCAGAGAACCTCGACGGTTATTGGAATTGTGCTTCAGTTAACATCGAGGTCATG
Source organism: Ondatra zibethicus (assembly GCA_004026605.1). NCBI lineage: Eukaryota > Metazoa > Chordata > Mammalia > Rodentia > Cricetidae > Ondatra > Ondatra zibethicus. The sequence goes on along the minus strand of PVIU01001036.1, from coordinate 79,115 downwards.
AAGAAAAGGGTATTTCTTACATATGAGTTTAAGTCTTAACTTTACATCTGTGGCATAGTTAACAGAAGGAAGCTCAGAGAACAGAGCACACCTTCAACTTCGTAGGTCTTGTAAGATGTAGTTTTTAAGTTTTCCACAGAAGAAGAATGACAAGTGGTCAATGCATGAATGGGGAGGACACTGCTTCCTGGCCACAGCTGACCTTGCATGAGCTTGAACAAAAAGTCCCAAGGGTTTCTGAGTAGAATCTCTAGTACTATATACAATCTCCGCACTCCCCTCCCTCCCTCCCCCTCTCTCTCTGTGTCCCTCTCTTTCTGAATGGCTCTCTCTACAGGGCTAATGCTATCTACGTAGACTTCTAGCTCTTACACCCTACAAGGACCCTGATTCACAAGTCCTGATAACAACATCATCCTGTGACCTTGTGACCCTCCTTTTGTCATGTGTGTCATTTTGTGAGTCCGTGTAAAGACCACTATTACATCACGCTGGTAGTTTTTTAGAAAAGTTTCCTTTTGAAAGATCACCATTATACTTCATACTAGAAAAACTGGCATAAAGATTCTAAGCTCCAGCAGATGAAAGGAACTCTAACCTCAGGTGTTCTTGCTTCTACCAAAGTACTTAAAGCATTGTACTAATAGAATTAGGCAGTTAGGACCCCAAACTTAATCTCCACTGCTTATTAGCAAGTCACATGCACAAAGAGTTTCACACAGTGACTGCAGTTCAGCAAGCACAACTTCCCTTTCATCGTTATAATGTGTTACATCATCATGTACTAAAACATCTAGATGGGACTGGAAGGTGGCTCGCTGACTAAGAGCACTTACTGCTCTTGTAAAGGATCTAAGTTTAATTGCCAGACCCTATGTCATATAGTTCACAACCTCCTATGACTCCAGCTCCAGGGAATCCAATCCCCTCTTCTAACCTCCACGGACACTTGAACTCACATGTACCAACATACACAGACACACGCACACAATTTCAGATAAAACTAAACTTTAAAAGAACAAGATGAAATTGTGGCAGCCTTCACCTTTTAAATAGTCCATGTTTTTCTAGATAATTCGTCATAAAACAAATAACACATTATCTATGCAAATAAATTCCATTTGCTACAAAATTCATTTAAAGTAAAAATCTTTTAGGCATATTTAATATTGGCAGTAAAAATTCTGCATTGTTGATATAACTACATTGGATTTGTTCAGGGGTTTTAAGGCTTCTATTTTGTTGATGTTGAGGCAGAGTCTTGCAATATAGGCCAGGCTGGCTTTGAACTGGATGTTCTCCTGTCTCAGCTTCCCAAGCGATGGGAGTATAGATATGTAAGTAAGACACCAGTTGAGAATTAGGTACATTGGGATTTTTATTTTACTCTGCTCCTTAAAATTGTAGCCAGGTCTAAGCTTGACTCTGATGCTCAGTCAGGAAGAGACCTTCCTTCCCATTGTAACACTATGGGTCTTTGTTACTAACCTATCAGGTGGAAACTCGACCTCTGTGAGCGCAAACAGTCCCTTCGGATGACTATTTTCATGGGAATTATGGTGGAGAAGTAAAGAAGACAGTGTAGAGGCTGGGGAGGCAGGGCACTCGAGGAGACAACTATAAGGCAAGGGGAATGTAAGGCAAAGAGAGAGGGCTAAAGATAACTCAAGGAAGGGATAACTAGAACAGTCAAGAAGAAAGGGTGAGTCCTGGTGGAGAAAACAGGAATATGACAAACAAAAATGGACTTTGAAACGGGAAGGGGAAGTGAGGGAGGGAAAGGGGGGAAGGAGAGGGAATAAAAGAGAAGAGGGAAGGGGGTTATATGAAATACAGATCGCAGGAGCGGGGGAAGGGATGGAACGGGAAGGAAAGAATGTTAGAAAGAGCAAAGCAAAGCATGCCAGTGTGAAACAATGCCAAGGAATCTTCATGGAGGTTCTAAGCTTTGTGATCATGCTGTCAAGATCAACTCTGTCTTGATGAGTAGGCGCTGGAGCTCCCAGAAGTGAGACCTGACTATGAGATGGTCACAGGAGCCACAAGCAGTAAGAGTTTGGTCATTTGCCTTTCTGTTTCTACAGTTAAGATATTTGGACATTATTGTTACCCAAGAATTAATAATATTTTCCATAATCCTGCATGTCGAAGTTTTCTTCATAAACAGGCATATGAAGGAAATGACACAAACAGGACTTTGGGACCCATCAAGGGATTCTTAAGGTGAGTTCTGACTGGCCGGTCACTACCGTGATAATAATCGGTAAACCTAACTCTTCTTGCCTCCACTAAAATGTCATGCTTAGGGACCCCAGGTACATGGTCAGTACTGAAGCAAGGAAAGGGAGACAGAAGAGGATGATCTTCCCCTTTTGAAAGGCCATCTTCAAAGAGAAGAGAAATAAGAAATGCTGCAAGTAAAATAAAAGGCTAATATATTTAATAGTTCGCCATCAGAAAGGTCTTTTTATGTGCTAAGAAACTGTCCCCCCCTTCTCCTTCTCTCTCACTGGCAAAGCAGGGTGCTTTATTGATCTTTATTAGACACTTTTTGCCCTTGTGACTCCCTAGTTATAGCATTTCGGTTTTTAAACATAAGAGTTTTAGATCAAGAATGCCTTGCTTCTTTTTTCAGTGTAGGTCTGAGTACCTCCACTTTCAGGAAATGGTAGCATGGATATAAATACAATAAAATAAGATAATGAATACTCATTATATCTTAGTTCTGCTCTAATCCAAACCCCAGGGGAAGACCTAGGGTGGTCGACCCTCTCTCATCTGGGCACTTGGCGTTCACAGCCATATTGAGGATGCATTCTGCAGCTAAAGCTCAGAGCTCCTCTCACTGGAGCCATTCACTGCTCAAATGGACACACGTGCTTACTCCTTAATGGGGAAGCAGAAATAATCTCATTAACCAGTGCTAAAGAGGGGGGCAAGAGCTCCACATGAGTCAGTCTACCAGAATTATGATGGGGTAGCCCAGAATCTAAGAGACAGCTGATTGAGGCAGAGTGGAGAGTCCTTGGCAGAGGGACCAGTCAAAAGAGAGAGGCTGTCATTTCACTCTAGGACTACTGAGTATAATATTGAAATACGGGGTCAGGATCTTTGATCTTGACTCAGAGCTATTGAGCTTTAACCTTGACCTGTTCAACCCTGATTTTGACCCCAAGCTATTGAGCTTAAACTTTGAATTTGAGCAGCTATGAACTCTCCTTGGATGTGAAGATGGAGATGTGGCAGGATGAAGATGGAGACATGGCAGGATAGAAGGATGGTAAAGGAAATGTACTGTCTCACGGAGGTGGCATCATCCATCTTGGTGGGCACACAAAGATGGGTACAGAGGCCATCATTCTAGAGCCTCTTGTCTTCCTTCCATGATGCACAGATGGCATCAGGCTATGCGCAGGACCCACACCGACCCTGCGGCACTCACCATCACACTTGAGTCCTTGCCTCGCCAGCCCCCACAGCAGGGTCCCACAATGCTCACAGAAGGTCGGGCTCTTGTAGTTGTAGACTTTGAATCTGTGCGGCATGTCGATCTTGAATCTCTCCTTGTGGAACTGAAAGAATGACGGAGGCCTGACTGCACGTGTGTCCCTAGGTCTCAACTTCCAATAATCTAGATGTATGGCTCACAGTGATTGTAATGAAAACATGTGTAGCAAGGGGCATTTAGCCTTCAGACTGCCTACCACCTTCCTGAGGTACCTGAAGAAGCCTGCAGCTCTTCCAGGTGAGGGCACATGTGGCATCTGCCTGTCAAAGCATGTACCAAGCACCAAGAGACTCATAGCTGATGTCTGAGGCAGCTATCTTGACAGATGGGGTGACCATGTCAGGAAGAGGGCATACGGACCCTTTTTTCAAATAGGGGTTAAGGAAACACTCATTTGGTACTGCACGATGCTGTTAAGAACATTAGGTCAAAATGGAGGAACATCTGAATGTTGAGAGGTGACCCAATGGCCTCAGATATGACAACTGGAGACTGCTTTTTGGGTAGGAGAACGAAGTAACCACACAGGGTTAGTGAACACCTGTAGGGTGAAGGGCTAGAATTGAGAACCATGAGCAAATTACACAGTAGGATTTGAAGACTTGGTAAGGACAAGTAGTGTAAAATATTTTATATTGATTACATATTGAAATAGTAATAGACTTGGCTCAATTAAATATATGATTAAAATGAATTTTACTTGTCTATCCTTTAGATGACTTTATTGATTCTTGTGGCACTGAGGGCTGAAGCAAGGGCCTCCTGTCACATGATAGGCAAGTACAACACCACTAAGCCATAGTGCTAGCCTGCTTTGTACTTTTTATTTCTAGACAGAGTCTCATTGAGTCACTCAGGCTGGCCTTGACCTCACTTTGTACCTCAACCAGGCCTTGAACTTGTAATCCTCCTGACTCAGTGTCCTGAACTGGTCCTATGGCACCATATCCTGTCTGTTTCTTCTTTACTGTGGCCACTTGAAAGGTTAAAATTCCACTCATGGCTCTCACTTGGCTTCTATGGAACAGTACTATTCCAGGGTTAGGCGAATAACAGAATGCCAATGATAACGTCCCCTTGAAGGTGCAAGAAGTAAAGATAACCCGGAGAACAAACTATTACGGTCTAAAACACATATCCATTTAACTCAGTTTCTTGACAGCTTATTTTCACCAGAGGTTCTGGTAGCTATTGAGGTTAAGAGTGAGGCTGGCAATCTGACTTGCTGGAAAAGGTGAAGAGGGTAAGGAAATGGAATCTAACTATGCCAGTACCATGGTTTCTCGGCTGTTGATAGCTGATCCTGTGCACTTGGCTATCACTTTGTCGATGCACTTCTTGTGAATTGCTGCATTACATTCTGAAAAGAGACAATTGCCACTTGTGATTTCTGGAGGAACATTTCAATGCAAAGAGTACTGAGGATACAGCGGAAATGCCTTGTACTTACGTCGGCACTGGTAGCCCTGTTTGTTCAGCCCCCTGTAACAAAGCAATGTGGGATTTAAATGCATGTTCATATCGACATTCGCAGCAGAAATGGTCTATAGGTAAATGAGATCCCGACATTCCTAAGACCACAGAGGATTTCCTCTGTGTCCATGTGTAATCCACATGTATCACTTGCCAAGAAGGTAGTTTAAGTTTATGTTGCTTTACTTAAATTTTTATAATCAATTAAGTGAGATTAGTTTTCTTATCATCTTTGCATTGTCAAGCAAACTGCTTACAACACCAGACCAAATGTATCCCAAGCTCCTAGCAATAAATTTCTAAGTTCCTCACTAAAAAAAGTCAGTGCCTTGTTTAATTATGAGTGAGTCAGTGCCTCTCTCACTCTTGGCTTGTGCACAGATGAACACACTCAGCTGTAAAGTATCTATTCCCTCACTCTGAGAGTCTAAGAATATCTGCTGTCTATAAAGCAGCACTGTTGATTAGAAACAAAGAGAATAAAAGAGGACCGAGTGATTAGAGGAAAGACAGTTAATGAAAGTTCATACTAATCTGCTGGTTTGTGGATACCCCATGAAGTGGAAGTTGTGCACTAATGATTCTGCAGGAGCCCGAGGGGACCAGCATCTCTTAGAGGGCACAGATGTTGAAAGCAGAAACAGGCATCATTTCGCTCCCCTCTTCCGTGGCTTTTGCTGTGTGGTTACACTGATCTCCGAGATGAAGACACCCAAGAGCTTCATTTCAGCCATTTGTTACCATGGGAGAGTGCTGTGTGGTGCAGCAATGCAGCGGTGGAGCTATTGGGATGATGAAGGTGTTGACTATAAAATCGCACAGCTTTGCTTGCAATAACACTACACCCTCATCTGCTCCTTTCCTCATATACCAGCAGCCTCTCATTTAGTCAGAAACAAAACTCCATTGGGCCTTCTTATGGTTTGGATTGGTAATGTCCCAAAGCCATGTGCTAATGTTTTGGAACCAGGAATAGAACAATAAGGAAGTGGGATCTGGTAGAAGGAAGTGAGGTCACTGGAGTGTGCCCTTGGAAGGAAGGAATGATGGGACCCTGGTGCTTTCTCTTTCCTTTCTTGCTTCCTGGATGCTTTAAGGTGCTTTGAGTATCCCTGACCTGCCTCAGTGTCTTGCTTTGTCATAGACCTAAAATAAAAGGGGTAGGCAACCTTTATTGAAACTGTCAGCCCAAATGAGCCTTCGCTCCTTAAAAGTGATAGATAGTCTTGGGTGTTTTTCATAGCCAAGGAAAGATAACTCGTGGAAGACTCTCTCTGGAGTGGGTCTCCCTTTTCAAGAGTCACGTTATAAAAATCTTGTGTTGAATCAGGCTCTTTAGATCTTATCAGTACTGGGGAGCCCACTGCCCACCATTCGCCAGTACCCGGCCCTTCACCCTCCCTCACGGTGGAGCTCATGCTGCTTAGCAGTCACAAATGCATGTCTTGAAGCTCGAGAGGAAAATATCAAGTATTGTACCAGACAAACTCATGGCAGACAGAGCAAAACGTGGGCTGAGGGAAAAACGTGGCTGTGAACTCATGGCACTTCACGTGGTGGACTTTGGCCTGTTTGATGGCTCCCCGGCGATGATGCAAGGCGAAGAATCCTTCGTTCTCAAAGTCACTCATGTCCTTTGTGTCTGTGGAGAGAGAGAAGAGGGTGCAGTGAAGCAACATGATGGTCACAGCCAGCAGGGGCAGGGCAGAGAGTGGGCACTTGAGGAGAAACAGAAGCAGTAAGTGTTGTGCGCACACAGTGGCCTTTCAAGGGCTTGTGGAGGTGGGAATGGCACTAGGCTTCTGTTATTAATTTGGCAGTATGGAATTGCTGCAGGAAGCATTGCTAAAGGATTGGATTGATTCATTGTTTGCTCCTCTAGCTCAGCTAGCCCTCTTTAGTTTTTTAAACCAGAATCCTGACATTTCAAGTCTGTACTTCCACAGAGTATTGTGACTGACAGACGTGAGGAGGATAGAGAACTCTGGTGCCAGGATGCTTTGCATAGCATTGGGTTTAGACAGGGTACCAAAGATGGAAAGGAGTTACCTAGCTCTTTGCAAGGGCAAAGAACTTTGGGGAGAAGTTTAATATTCTGTTTCTTGTTGGGTATAGTGGTCTGATATACGAGCTACAGCTTCTGTTGTAGAAAGTGCCAGAAAATTATTACTTTAAAGTAAGTTTTACATGCCTAGGTCATCTTGTGTCATTTACTTCACACTGTCAAGTCGGAATGTTTTCAGTCAGCCCTGGGCTTGTGGGTCTCATTATCCATAGCATCCTATGCTCAGATGAAATTTTTAAAAAGGGTTGAAGGAATCTAAGATGATAGAACCCTGAGAATACCTATAATGCCTAGGCTAATGTTCAAGACTCACAAGGAACACAAAATGGTAAGTCACTAAGTCGTGCAATAAACACTTCAGCAAATGGAGAAAAATTAGTATGGTAAATAATAAAGAAATAACGAGAACTGTAATCCATCGCTAAAGCAAGGATAATAAATTTAATGATTATAATGCTTAGAATTATAATTTGTAATAGGTTGGAGATTGTTGGATCACTTGCTGTTTCTTTTTATCTGCAAAAATGGAAATTTAGACTCAGCACCCATCATATTTCAAATACATAAAGAGTCAACAATACGGAACTAAATTGCTTCTCTCATGGCTCAGCAGTGAGAGGTCTAACCACACACTTGAGGTGGGTGTATCTACCAAGGTTCTTTACTTTCCATTGTCAATCGTGGCTGGGTGGGAATGCAAGAGCTAGACAGATGAGGAGATTTTGGGCAGGTAGAGGCCTTTTCCTAGGAACCCATCTGAATCTAGTAATACACGTTAGGACTCACGTTTCCTTGGCAGCCATTCCTGGGTCTATTTTACGAAAATCGCAAGGGCCTATGTGCAGGGAATTCCCCATACTTTTCTCATAGTTCCTCAGCTGGACCACAGTGCTCTGCTCACTACTTTCAGGATAGACTTTTTTAGGTGACTTTATTTGGAGTTAGGGGGGAAATAAATTGGGCTTGGTGAGTGTGAGTGAGAGATTGTTACTAAGTTAATAATTTTGTCTCTCAATTTATGGAATAACTAAACAGATAAAGCTATAAATTATGACCTGTATATGTCAATCCTTAATAAAATCAGACATTTCTGTTTTAGTTCAGTTGTAATGAAATAGAATGAAGAAAATGATAAGACATGTGTAATTTGTAAAATAAATGAATATTCTAGAGCCCCATCTATATTATAATGAATATGTATATACACCTCTATTATCTAAATCTATACCTGTATTATTTATATCTATGTATGTATGTAAATAACCTTCTATACATTAGAGTACAGTAAACTTAAAAACATTAGACTATTCCAGAAACTAAGTTTTCCTTACTCCTAGTGGCTCCCTTTAATCTCTAATCTTTACAGTCACTATAAGGGAATGCCTATGTATAACATAGGCTTTCTTTAATTCTTTTGGTATTGGCAGTGTTTATCTCTGAAATGACTTGCTTGGCCATTTCTTTTGCACAAACGGCTCCAGATCTTTTATTTAATTGACTCATTTGCAGTCAATCAGGCACTGATATATCATAAGCATCTAAATTTCTGAGCTGAGCATTCTGCAGAATTCTGAGGTTTTATTCCTAACCATTGAGCATCTACAGCTAAGCCAGAGAGACACGAAGAACACACACAGATAACAGTGCTAATTATAAGAGGCAGTGTGTGATGGTGTAAAATAGATCCAGATGGTTTGGGGGTCTAGGAAAATAAATTACTAAAGAAATCAAATATAGAAAGCTGAGAATTTAAGGGAAAATATTGAAAACTTACAGATCAGGAAAAAAAAAGACTCTTTTGGCGTTGACAAATGTCTAAGAAGTTGAAGGTTGAAAAAATAGGGACTTGTTCAGAAGGTTCAGTGTCTCAGAGAAAGCTATGTTAGCAGATTGGTCAAGATATATGCCAGACTTTTAGAGTTTAAGAATCAAAGGAACTGGATATATGCTCCCATCCTTAGCCCAGAAGCAATCTAGGCTTGCTAATCACTTCCAAATGAACATTTAGTTTCCTCCATAGGCATCTTACTGAGAAACAAGCTGCTCCTAGGGTCCACTGCATGTCCAGCACTAGAGGGTCAGCCGAAAGCTCAGCAGCATCTTTGGAGGTTCCTTGTCTCATAATGTCATATCAGGGTTCTTTCTTTTTTTATTATCTCATTATTTTTTACTTTTATTTTTAATATATATTTTTATTTTCTCTTTTTACTCTGTAAGTCCTTTGCATACATTATGGCTTCCACTTTAGTATATTTGTGGGATTCTTGAGTGTGTGAATGAGTGGATCTCTGTTTCATGTGCCTTCTCTTGTACTCTTTTCCTTCTGTTTTTCAAATTCTGATGTGTTGGTTTTTGTTTCATATTATATTTTATTTTGCTTTGCTTTATTGCTATCCCATAGAAGCCTGTTTGTTTTCTAGTGAGATATAAAAGGGGTGGATCTGGATAAAAGGGGAGGTGGGGAGGAGCAAGGAGCAGTAGAGGGAGGGGAAGCCATAATCAGTATATATTATGTGAGAAAAATAATCTATTTTCAATAAAAGGAAAAAAATGGGAGCGAACCCAAAGGAGCAAGGAAGAAAGAATGACGAACATATACGAATTGTATCTTCAAGAACTGCCAGTGAGGGCTGGGGATGTATCTCAGTAGGTAGAGTGCTTGCCTCTCAAGCCCAAAGACCTAGGTTATAGGCTCACTGTACATAACTCCCGTAGAGTGATGCATGCCTCTGGGTTCTGTCCTAGCACTCGGGAGGTGGAGGCAGGAAGATAAGGAGTTGAAGGTCACCTCAAGTATATACCAAGTCAGTCAGGCCACCTGACATCATGGCTTAAGAAAAGAAAAAAAATGAATAGAACAGAAATGCCATGCCAGGGAAAGAGAAAAGAAATACCCAGAAAGACAAAAGGTTAATATATGTATTTTTTCAAGCTAGGAAAAGAAGGCTTAACATAGGACCTCTTAGCGATTAGGAGGAAACCACAGAGAAAAGGGAAAGTTGACATTAGAGAGGAAGTGTATTGATGGGGCAGAGCTGCCAGGGATGAAGCGTGAGATCAACAAAGGGAGGGACTGCCTCTGAGACAGAGGAACAGGAAGAGAAAACAGCTGCATACTAAAGCCCACAGGCAGAGATGAAGTTGCCATCAGTTACCCTGGGCCAAGGCCAACCTTCAGGGTGAAAAGAAGGGTGAGCTACCCCAAGAAAGCAAGAGCTATGATACAAGCTTGTTGGAAGGTAAACAGGCCTTTGGAAGACCAAAAGAAATTGAAAGCTACTGAATGGGGAGCCCAACCAAATCATCTAATTATCATGTATTTCTGCTTGTATTGCCTAATTTATAATCTAGTCATAAAGTTAAATATGTAAGAGGTGGTTCAAAAAATGCTGTCCCAGGCCTCGTACTGGAATAATGGAAAGGTGCACACCTCTGCCCCTGTCCAGCTAGACCCTATCAACTCATTTAAGGTTTCAGCTTGTGAAAAATCTAAATTCATTTGAAAGGAGAGAGCATGGACAGAGAATGCTGATGAAGGGGTTCCCTGTTGGAAAACAACTGCCTAGGCAAGTGTTTTATCAGTTTTTGTTGCAAAAGGTGTGCATAGACCATAAAAGCTGGAGTAGAAGGAGCCAGATTAGATTTCAAACGATAGAATTTGTCAGCATCATTGACTTGATGCTGCGTTTGTAGGCATGCAAGAACTATGGGATCATGGAGGATTACTTCAAGGTTCCAGAAAGACACCAAGGCCTGACAATCAGTGACAGGGTTGGATTCCCTGCAAGTCAGCCCCAAGAACCCATTTTATGAAGCAATGATGATGAATCCTAAGTTGAAACAGAGACTCCAGGATGTTGGAAATACCAGGATTGTTGGATGTCCGCCAAGGAAAGCAACAGGCATGGAATAGAACCAGACCAAGACAGATTACATGTGCAGGCAACAGAATTAACGAGGAAGGGCTGCCACTTAAAGCCTTAGATGCCAAATATGGAGCTGCATGGAAAAATAATTTATTTCCCTTGCCGAGTTTAAGTCTTGTTATTTCTTTGCTATGTCACCAAATCTCTTTAAGGACGAGAATGTTTACTCTATGTCATTGTATATATTGTAAGTATATAAGTTGCCTTTTGATTTTACAGGGGTTCATAGTTAAGAGACTGCTTTGATTCTCAGGAGAGATTTTGGACTTTGGGATTTTTGAATTGCCTTAGAACTATTAAGACTGAGGGGCTCTTGGAGATGAACTAAGTGCATTATGAGATGGCTATGGGCATTTGGGCGGTCAGGAGCAATGTTCTGGATTAAAGGGATGTGTTAGGGCCTTAAGTTGATGGGGATGAACTTGTTCTGGTTAGTCTTCACTGTCAATGTTGCTAGATTTGGAGTCACCTAAGAGGCACATCCCTGAGAACACCCGTGAAGGTGTTTCTGGAGAGCTTTAACTGAAGGGGAAGATGGACCATACTGTCTCATAGCCTGGGCTCCCAGACTAATGAAAAGAGAAAAAAAAGGAAGTAAGATGAGCACCAGCTTTCAAACAGGACACTCGCATTCATCTCTGCCCCTGACCCAAGGCACGAAGTGACCACCTGCCTTGTGTGACAAGGCCATACTCTGAAAATATCCCTTATTCTGTAAGAGACTGGAACTTTTGCTGGACCTCACAGCCAGAGTTAAAACACCATGAGGTCACTGAAGATCAATGTCCTACTGTGCACATGGCCTCTTTGTTTAAACTGCCTTTCAAAGAATAAGCAACAATCAAACTTACCTGCCTTGGATTTCCCACACTATCAAATTTTACAACCTCATTTAAAGCATAGTTACAATTACTCTTCTTGCCCCAGAATAATATATGTGTATCAGTACATTTGCTGAAAGCAGCAAATAAAGAAGTGGAAACCAAATCCCCAAAAATCTACCATAAAGTTGAAAGCAACCATTAATGGATATTGGTTGATAAATAATGATGTTTGCCATCTGTGCTAGCTGGGATCAGTTGCAGTCGGTGATTTAATCTTTTCTAAAACTGTTAAAGATTTCTGTAAAGTATCCCATTCCTTCCGCATGTGTTGATTTCTATGCTGCTCATTAAAGACAGAAAGAGGCCCTTTGTTAGTGGCAGACAGTCACACCAGCCAGGCAGATAGCATTCACACAGATAGACACGTAAGGCACGTACAGACACAAACACAATGCATACCCCCCCACACATGGACAGACACAGGGACATATTCACAAGACAGCCTTCAGGTAGGCGCAGATTCAGATGGAAGACACAGGAAGCATGAAGTGTGGAATTCAAATCTGGACCTGCTTTTAATTAAACAACTCCAAGGGGGAAGTGCTTTATTTCTTTCCTTAGTGTGACACTGATATGTTATTGGTGACTTGGACTTAATTACCAATGAGTTAGAATCTGCAGAGCTTTGTGGTTTTGCTGCCATGATCTTCCTCCCACCATGGTTGACTGTATCTCTTCAATTTTGAACCCAAACAAATTCTTACTTAACTTTTTTTCATAACAATGACAAAAATAAAGCACACAGCTATAATCTCATTAGCAGACCTAAAAAGTCTAATAACCATGCCTCAATATTTCCAAACACCTAGTAAGTGTTTAAATTTTCCCTGTTTGTCTCATAATGCTATTTGAGTCTGGGCATATTAGAACTTATGTATATTAAATAAAGCAGTGTAAATATCTGAACTAAAACTCATTTTGTGTTGCTATAGTTTGAGCATCCTGAATCTTAAAGTCCAAAATCCAAAATGCTAAATATATTTTGAGCACAGATAAGATCCACAACTAGAAATTTCTATACCATAAAACATTGCCTCATGTACAAAATTATTTGAAATAGTATATAACATTATCTTCAGGTTGGTGTGTAACACTTATATGAAATATAAAAGAATATTCTGTTCAGACTTGGATTCAAATCCCCAAATAACAAATACCACCAATTCCCTAAATAATTCAAAATCTGAAACCTTTCTGGCCTTAAGCATTTTTGGATAAGTGATACTGTACCTGAAGTAAAAATACTTTACCAAACACAGTTTATTGTTATTCAGCTCACATGCTTATTGTGTGGCTTAGGATTTTGTCAAGAGTAGCACTTAATTCACAGAGACAGCACAGCCTGACTGTCCCGGCGCCCAGTGTATCCACAGTGCTTCTTAGCTTACGTTCTGCAATTCGGGTTTAAGTGAGACATGGAACTGAAAGTCTTTGGCCGTGCATTTTTTTTCCTTCCTTATTCCTAAGAGGATGTGAGGTGACTAACTTTAGGCCTTTGCACTTGATACTAGCTTTACAGAAGATATTTTCAGTTTCTTATTTCATATTCTAGGCCAGTGGAATGCTGGGTATAGAACACCATTTATAAATAGGCAATGTGTTTACACACAGCAATGCAGGAGCAGCCTTTTGTATTCAGAGTAAATTCCCAAACTAAAATAGAGAGACTATGAAAGCACCGGGCTTGTGAATTTACACCATTTATAGATCAGCTCTGCGAATGTTTTATGTTTACGTTTATACTACGCCCATGTGTTTATGTTTGCTCTACGTTCGTCTGGTCCGGACAGTTGTTTTTAATTCCTGCCCGAGCACCACTGAGAATTTTAATAGAATGTTTTGCATTTCTCTTTTCTAGGATATTGCAGAAGCAAAATGAGCCTTCGCTGAACAGGCTATGCCCTCCTCACCCCCAAACAGGAAGAAGAAATGTCACTTGCCGCTCATTTCCAGAAAGTATCTTGCATTCATTAGCATTCGGCCTTGAGGTTTCAGCTCTAACTGGGAGAGAGAAGGAGAAAAAACATCGTCAGAATGTGAAGCCAACCCTGGCTCTAGGACCTCTTAACTAGCTACATGACTGATGGCAGATTTCCACTAGAGAAAAGATCTCGGCTCTTCTCTACTCAAGTTCGTCATCACCGTGCCTGTTATTATCAGAACTGCGCAGCACCTGGGAGAGTGGCTGGCCTTTTATGGAATGTCTTGGCAATTCATTCATTCTACTTGAGGTTCAAAATTGACAGAAGAAATAAGATTCAAAAACGGAATGTTTTCCTGCAGGGTGTTTACCTGAAGAGCATAAGAGCTTATCCCTAGATATTAATCATGACAGAAGTATCTTGGATGCCACACCTTGCTCACTTGGGAAGAAGTAGGTCCTAGGGAGTAAAGATAAATCCTGCTCTGAGGGGCTTTCTTTTGCTTACTATGAGGCTACACACCTAGGTACATCAGGGTATACTCCATGGAGTATCCTTTTTCTATCACAAGCATTTGTAAAATGACTAAAGAAAAATTTAATTAGGTGATTCTTGAAAGTTTTATATATGTATATGTTATATATATTATATATGCATATGTGAATAGCTTTTAAATTACTAAATTATTGGGCATATATTTTAGAAAAAATACATGCATAGTACTTATATAGTCTATATATTATTATAATTATTTGAGTACTTTATGTATATATACAACTTACAGACAGTATTATACAGAAGACACAAGAGCAAAGTACCATTTAAGACTTATTCAGGATACCATGTAATGTAACATATACAGGAGGGAAATAGATATATCTTTATCTATGTAAATATTTATATACACATGTATTTAAATATATGTATGCATGTATGTATATATACACACCTATACATATATGATACATGTAAAACCATCATACTATGCTATTGGTGGAATAAATAGATTAAGACATGACTTTAAAGTGACTCATTACTGATCATCATAGCAGTGGTTGCCTGTACTAAGGGAGAGACAGCAAGAACTGTACTGTTGAACCCAGAGTTAAATTTGAAAGCATTGAGGAACCATTTCTCAGCTGCATGACCTTGTGCAAACCACCAAGTCGTCAATGAACTCTGAAAGACGGCAGTACCCCTGCTATCAGAGTTTTGTGATGTAATAAAGCTATGTTTTTGGAATAGCTATAAACTCTCATGCAAACTTAAACTGACTAATGTAAAGAGAAGTGCTTTAGTCCATAGGAATGGACACCATCATTTTCTAATCTCTGGTATAGTAAAAATGGAGGCAAAAACAGAACAAGGAGGGGGAAATTGAGACCCATTTTCAAAGGAAACTGTGAAACTTGGTCATCACGGGATTATCAACATTCAGAAAGCACTGGTAATGGAAGAAATTAAATCAGCAAGCCATTGGAAAGTCATGTTTTATAAAGCCCTGGGGAGTGACTGGAAAAAACCTTGCAGATACTAGCAACCATGGTAAACACAAAGGGAGTACCAATGTAGCCTTTATAGCCAAGATGGGCATGAATGGCAAATTTGAGAAAAATCTTTTTTTTTGTTGTTGTTGTTAAATAAAAAAAATCAATTTTCAAACAGCTGATAACCTCAGAAGAAAGATAAAACATAAATTCAAAATAGTCTGGGAGCTCTTGAAATGAAAGTAAACCAAGAAATAACCCCCCAAAAATAAGGATTAAAAATACAGAAAGCATGCAACTTGCCTATATGAGAATGTGAATGCTGCTATGTACTGATGTCCAACAGTCCTAGGCTGCAGACAAAGTCTTACAAGTGCACACTTGTGTCTAGTGCATGCCTGCAATCCTGACACTTGGGAGACTGAGGCAGGAGGACTGCTGGTAGTTCAAGGCTAGCCTGGACTACATAACATGACTCTGAACAAAACATAAATGGAAGAGGAGAAAGAGGAGAGAAACTGGCAAAACTCAGGATGTGAATTTAAAGGCAACTTCAAAAAGATAGAAATAGAAAGGCAAACTGCTAGTGAATGAAGTCTGTACTTTATTACAGAAGGATAAAAAAATCTGATTATCTGTTCCTTCACTGGGAAGAAAATATAGTAAGTTATTATAAAAATTAGAGAGAGGTTTAATTTCAACAAAATAAATTAGGTGGAAAGTAGAAAATCATGGAAACCAGCAGGCACAGGGAAGTGGGGGTTTCTGTAACTTATCTCTTCCATCTCCTGTGCTTCAGACCCCCAGAGCCCTACGTCTGCATTAGCTTGAACTGTATAAACACCTTCACACCAAACCAAACATCTGCAACACCTGCCAGTTCTTTAACCTTTCCTGTTTGTCTAAGCAGCCAGTCTACAGGAGTTGGAATTGCCACAATCTCCTCCCCAAGGGGAGTGAAGGGTGATCCGTGTGTACTGTTGAATGACACTGTCTAAACATATATCATCTTGGGCGCCTTAAAAAATCTTGGCATGTCGTTGCCCTTAAATATTAACTTAGTGACAGAAAGGATGAATTATGTACTTTTCTTAAGAAGACAAAATCACTGCAGGGGAGCAGAGAAAAATGTAGAGCTCAATAAAAATCAATTAAAATAAAAAAAAATAAAAAGAAGACAAAATCAATGTGAGGTCATAAGAACACAAGAATGCCATTTCTAGGTTTCCATCATTCCCATGTGAAAGTTGTAACTTTAAAGCTTTTAGAAGTCTTGCTAAAATCTGAATTATTAGAGCAGGTAGAAAGGTAAGGAGTTTTACTATTTTGGCATAAATGACATAAACATGAAAATATTTTTCTGGCTTTCAATCTATATAGAAGACGGTTTTCGGTACAAGGGAGCAACTGCTGAGGAAGAAGGTCCAAACCAGAGATCTTTGTGGGACTGGGCCCAAGCCAGGGACCTCTGTGGGAGTGGATCCAAGCCAGGGACATCTGCTGGAACAGGCCTGAGCCAGCGACCTCCACCAGAGTAGGCCCGAGTCAGCGACCTTAGCCAGAGCAGGCCTGAGCCAGCGACCTCTACTGAGCAGGCTCAAGCAAGCAACTTCCATAGGAGTAGACCCGAACAACCTCCGGGATTGCAGAGCGATACTCAGGAGTGCCAAGCCACCTCTGGGAACATTGAGTGACCTCCAGGTGACTGCAACCATGGCCCTGATTGCACCATGAGGAGCAACCATCTGAGCCTTGGATCCACTGGCAACTGGAAGATTGATCACTAGAGACAGGGCCCCAACTACACCAATCAGAGGAAAAGATGGGTAGACAAGTTAAGAACACACTTGACATCACAAAGAGCAACACGACACCAACAAAAACTAGTGGCTCTATAACAGCAAGACTTGAACACCCAAATATAGATGATGCAGAGGAAAATGACCTAAAAATAACTTTAGGAGAATGTTTGAGGCCCTAAAAGAGGAAATGAAAAATCCCCTCAAAGAAATGGAGGAAAAGACAAACGAAATATTGGAAGAAATCAACAAATCTCTTAAAGAAAATCAAGAAAAAGCAATCAAACAGATGAAAGAAATGATTCAAGACTTGAAAACAAAATAGAGACAATAAAGAAAACACAATCCGAGGAAGTTCTGGAAATGGAAAATATGAGAAAATGATCAGGAACCACAAATGCAAGCATGAATAGCAGACTACATGAGACAGAAAAGAGAATCTCAAGCACTGAAGATACAATAGAGGAAATAGACTCATTGGTCAAAGAAAACATTAAATCTAACAAAGCTTAACATAAAATATTCAGGAAATATGGGACAACATGAAAAGACCAAACTTAAGAATAATAGGGATAGAAGAAGAAATCCAACTCAAAACACAGAAAATATATTCAACAAAATCATATAAGAAAACTTTCCCAACCTAAAGAAAGATATACATATCAAGATACAAGAAGCTTACAGAACATCAAACAGACTTGATCAAAAAAAAGTCCCCTCATCCCATAATAATCAAAACACTAACCATACAGAATAAAAATAGAATATTAAGAGCTGCAAAGGAAAAAGGTCAAATAACATATAAAAGCAGATTTTTCAGAATTACACCTAACTTCTCAGTCGAAACAATGAAAGCCAGAAGGTCCTGGTCATGCGTCCTGCAGACACTAAGAGACCACGGATGCCAGCCCAGACTACTATACCCAGAAAAACTTTCAGTCACTATAGACGGACAAAACAAGATATTCCATGACAGAACCAGATTTAACAAATACTTTGCCACAAACCCAGTCCTACCCAAAGTATTAGAAGGAAAACTCCAACTCAAGGAAGTTAGTTACATCCATAAAAATACAGACAATAGATAATCTCACAGCAGCAAATCTCAAAGAAGGGGAAAAGGCACACAGTAACATCACCATCAATGAAAACTAAAATAACAGAACTAGCAACCACTGGTCATTAATATCCCTTAATATAAATGGACTCAACTCACCTATAAAAAGACACAGGCTAACAGATTGGATATGAAAACAGAATCCATCCTTCTGCTGCATACAAGAAATACACCTCAACCTCAAAGACAGACATTGCCTCAGAGTAAAGGGTTGGGAAAAAAATTTCCAATCAAATGGACCTAAGAAACAAGCTGGTGTAGCTATCCTAATATCTAACAAAATAGACTTCAAACTAAATTCAATCAAAAGAGACAAAGAAGGACATTTCATATTAGTCACAGGAAAACTCCATTAAGAGGAAATAATGAATGTCTATGCCCCAAATACAAGGGCAAAAGAAACACTACTAAAACTTAAATCATACATTAAACCCCACACACTAATATTGGGAGACTTCAACACCCCACTCTCACCCCTGGATAAGTCTGTTAGTCCCGGGAGTACCTTAAGAGTAACAGACAATAACTGTTATTTATAACCTGAGATCCTCTTCTCCATACAAAAAGATCTAAGGTTTTCAATACATCCTTATTTCATGAGTAATTACTGTAATTATCAAATCACAAGGAGTATATGATGGGCTGTCTACTTATTCATGACTCGCGTCCTCTTGCCTTAAGGACAACAGGGTCATTTCAAACTACTCCACAGCCAGCATCATGGTGCGTACTAGCTGTGTGTGGTGGCACACAACTCTAAACCCAGCACTTGAAAGGTGGAGGGAAGAGGGTCAGAAGTTCAAGGCTTGGATGCACACTGTTCATACCATTCACAGCTCTGATATTTACCCATATTTCTGTCCTTCCATTGTTCTTCCGGCATCTCTCCGCCAAGGAGTAGAGCTCCACGGTTGTTTCCGATATGAGGTCCACATTTTTGCCCTTCACAATGATCTGCATCACCCTTCCCTTGTTAATGTGGGCATCAAAGGTGCTGTCCCAGGGTGGGTACATGGTCGGCTTTTTCTGGATATACATCTGCCCATTTTCTAGGGAGAGAAAAATACTGTCTCATTACTCTTCTACAAACTCCGGAGAAAAATTCAATTCCATTTAATAGTGGCCGCCATTTCTATTGCTGTCATGTACATAATTCTGAGACAGTCTAGGGCAGAATAAGACAGGTATATGGTTAGATGCAAGGTAACACATTGTACTTTATAAGTCCAATATAGATAAAGTACCAACCCTCTTAGAATTACTTAAACTGGAAATTTTCCTTTCCCAGTCAATGTTTTTTTTTTTCTCTTCGCTTTGAGAGTGAATATCTGAGAAAATAACCTTTAAAACAGTCCCTTGCTACTCGACATGGTGGTGAACACCTATAACGCCAACCATAGGAGGTTGAGATAGGAGGATGGAGAGTTCACAGCCAGTTTGTGCCTTGTGGCAAGACCACGTCTCAGAAAACCACACACACACAAAGCCAATAATCACAACCATACTCAAATAGCTCTTCTCAACACACCAACCAAGAAAAGAAATCCCCAACCTACACCTTTTAAAACCTTCCTTTCTTATAACAGCTTGGTTCTATTTATTCCACTGGCATCTGATAAAAATGAAGCCCCCATTAAACTGCTGTATTTATATGAAAGACACAGTAACATAAGTTGAACTTATAAGGAATGATCCCTTAATATTTTTTAAAAAAATATTTTTTATTTGCCACAAACGCACGGAAACAACAGCCTTTGAAACAAATGAGTCCTTACTTCCTTCTCCCCGCCACCATTTCTTTTAGATAGTGTGTCACTAGATAGCCCAGGTTGGTCTCAAATTCACTGTGTAGCCCATGCTGGCCTTGAGTTCTCTGTCTTCCCACATTAACCTCTCCAGTGCTGTGATCACAGGCACGTGCCTCCACACTCAGCCTCCTTCTCTAATCTTTGAAGATATAGCTTACAGTACCTACATCTTTCTAAGCAAGTGATGCAAAGGGACCAGCAAAGCCAACAGCAGACTCGCATGTGAAGACAGGCAGGAAAGTAAAGGACATGGTCACAAAAACAAGAGCTGTGACTGGGTTGAGTTCTTTACAAGAATCTTTCCCAGAAGCTCCCTGGAAGGGGCAAGAGTTTACAAATGGAATTAAGTCATTTTGTTGCATCTCCTCACAAGAGATCTTCTCTGGTTTACAGTCTTCGATCATTTCAATAGCAGAGGACTGCAGTAGTATTTGACTGCTTCTTTTGAGAATAAGCCTAGTAAATGTCATATTTAACAATTCAGAGACATTGGTGGTGCAAAAGAAAAACAAATCTGCTTGAAGTAGGAATATGACGTCATTTTGACATTCTTTTACAACACAGGAGGCCAAATAGAATGGGCGTTTAGCAGTAATTTCAAACTTTAGGGAAACAAGGCCAGGAGAGGTATAAACTGTGACACTGTGAAGGATTGAATAGGAAGGGGATGATTAAAATGTTAATATACATTTTCATTAAGTCTTTGAGACATTCATACAAGAATACAATGTATTATGATAGTTTCCACCTTTGTAATTCCTCCAAGATTCACCTCTGATCCACCCTCCACACTCCATTTCCTCCCAACATAGTTTCCTCAACACTGAGTCTCTTTCTTTTCCTTCTCCTCTTCTTCTTCCTTCCTCCTCCTCCTCCTTCTCTTTCTCCTTCTCCTCCTCCTTTATCCTCCAGCAAGTCCAGTTTTCTGTATTCTCCACATACATTGGTGTGGAGACATTCAGTGGGGCCTGGCCAACATAACCAATAGTTAAGACCTTCAAAGAAACCTGACTCACTCTACCTCAGAAACCACCAACTGGCAATAGCTCTCCAGTTTGGGGTTGGGAACTCATGAGTTTCTGTAAAAAGAGGGGGAGATTTTTAAGGTTAGGCTAAAAAACAATGATAGATTGGGTTCTTTGAAAATCAGCAATGATATTTATCATATCTTCTAAGCTTTCCTATTAAATTATTCCCTTTCACTATAACCATGTTCCATGCTCAGAGAAGGGCAGGCATCCAGGAGTCAGGCACTCGGTTAAGAATTACCTAAAACGTAGACCAGAACTCAGAATCCCGTTGTTCTAGTTTCATCTCTGTTGCTGTGATAAAAGACCCTGACAGAAAGCAACTTAGGGGAGAAAGGGCTTATTTGGGTGAAATCCCAGGCTACAGTCTATCACTAAGAGGAAACTCAAGCAGCCAGTTGTAGCACAACAATCAAGAGCAGAGAGCAACACATTCTTGCAAGCTACTTGTTTGACCGCCTGTTTTTGCCTAACTTTCCTCTCTCTTCTACTGTTCGTGGACCCCTGCCTAGGGAATGGTGCCACTCAAATGGACTGGGTCTTCCTACATCAATTAACAGTCAAGATAATTCCTCAAAGACTGCACACAGGTCAACATAATCCAGCTAATTCCTCATTAAGGTGCTCCTCCCAGGTGATTCTAGACTGTCAAATTGATAGTTAAAATTAACCAGCATGCCTGTCTATGTGTGTCCAGCAAGGGCTGATGTTTCCAAAGGGTCCCAGGCTGACAGCGCTGTTTCCTGTTTGCTCCCATCCCCCCTGACTCATCATGAAAAATGCAACCTCACACCCTAAATATGGCAACCTGTTTAAATTCTGGAAAAGGAATCTTAGTTAGGTAATATCTAGAGTGATTTCTTTTCAGAACATAACCTGAACAAAAATAAAAAATAAATATCCAAATCCCACTGACTAATCTGTTGGAAAAACAGTTTTGTTTCGGTTTTTTTTTTTTTTGTTTTTGTTTTTTTTTTTTTTTTTTTCTGACAGTGTCTCTTGGTCCATATGGCTGAGATCAAGTTCAAAAGCAGGCCCAAAGATGAGGAAAGGGAAAAAAAGAAAAGAAAAAAAAAAGATTGGCAGGAGGCAAATGTCAGTGGGACCTGAGGCTGGAAAGAGGGCCAGATCTACAAGACCCATTAAGTCAAAAGCAGCTTTGAAAAGACTCAGCCATTTTACACTTCAAAGATGTCTGTGACATTTGCAAGAGTTTAGGTGGGAGCAAGCGGCATTTTCACTTTTAAGACAGTGGAGGAGTCTGGGTGGAGGAGAAATCAAGAGCATCCAGACAGTCTCCTAGGCTTTGATGCACTAGGGAGATGAACTGAGCATGAAGGGAGGTGGGGGTGGGGGACACAGCATGATAAAATTTGGGATCCCAGAGTTCAGCATTTTCAGCATCTAGTGAGAGGCTCTCAATGCATGCCTCAGTTTCTTCTCTTATCCAGATGTTCCCAACCTCTGACAGAGACCATTTTAGGGGCACTCCATTGATAATGTTCACTTCTCTGCCCCTTTCTCCTCTTGCCCTGCTTTATCTTCTCAGCCCCCACTGCTAGTCCCCACACCTTAACTGCTTATCACCTGCTTTCCTCTGTGAAACTGCAAGGTCTGAAGGAAGGGTCCTCTTTGTAGACACTGTGTGTTTTTCTGTCTGCTCTTTTCCCAGGGCTCTCACAGTGACTCTCCATCAGTGTGTGTGTGTGTGTGTGTGTGTGTGTGTGTGTGTGTGTGTGTGTGTGTGTGTGTGTGTGTGTGTGTGTAAATGAATTGAGATCCATTCTATACAACTATCCTTCTGCATGCAGGAATACGGAACAAGGCAGGAAGGCTGGGAAGGTCTGAGGACAAATAGCTTCCTTTCTTTCCTTTGGAAGACACTTAAGAATATTGAAATGAAGAGGTGTGGATCAAATGGGAACCAGAGGACATAGTCACCAAGGGATTCTTTACCCAATGGGATTGTTTTGACAGAGCTGTCTAAACTCTCAAAATCAATCTTAGGTACATGACTCCAATTTCCCCCTCCTCATGAATTGTATGTATATCTTCACAGTTAATAAAACAAATATTCTTTTATTCATGTAGAATTCTAGCTGACTCCTTCCTAACTTTCTCAGAGAAGGCACTGACACAAGCAGTCTTTAGAGTTAATCCCAAGATCTAGGATTAGACCGGCTTCATCTGGAGTCATTGAAAACAAGGAGTTGTTAGCATAGGTAACACATAGTCTACTCCACCTCATGAGATTTCTTCTCCATTAGCCCCTTGTCTAATTACCCCAACTTGGTACTTTCCTTATCTCTGTAGGAAAAATGACACAGTGAAATAGATCTGGTCAGAATCCATCATTAAACCTGGGTCCTTAAGAAAGTCTTTGGTCTTTGTTGGGTACCAGCGTCCTAACTGTGAAATTCAGTTCCATCAGATGTCCTGGAAGGATGAGGAAGGTCTTGTTTCCCACACACTTGTCTAGCCTAGCCACCACCCCCTTTTCTCCCTTCCCTGACCCCAATTAACTTACCTGATTCCACATACTCTTTGACAAGCACAGCGCAGTAGGGGTTCACGGCCTCACCCTGACAAGACTGGCAGGTACCACAGTCAAAATTGGATAAACCAATTCGAAGAAATGGTGACATGGTTGTTCCCTAGAAAAGTGACAGAAGACAAAGGCTGTATTTACAGGTTTCTAAGACATTATTTTTAGTATTCCATCCCCACTTAGTGTCTTATCTCGGATAGCCAGCACTCCCAATGGGCCTGCTATCCATCTGAACAAATGCGTTTATTTTTTCCTCTGAGAAGCGCATTGCTGGGTCTTTAACTGCAGACAGGCTTGCAGAAGTCTTTGGAAAGTCTGTGGCTAACCTCGATAGTGAGAACTAAGGGTTAATTCTGCTCAGTCATGGTTGATAGCTGCACAGTAAAGCAAACATTTTCCAACTCTTCCTTTCTTCAAGTAGGTGCCCAAAACACGGAAACCAGAAAATGAGTTTGTGAAGACTGAGCCTATTTTAGTCACGCCAGTAAATATGACACCACAACATTCTTACGTAGTCTATTTCTGTGTGTCATGGAATTGGCTCTCAGCAGTTAGCAGCTGATCCGTACTTACTTTGGATATTTTCAATATGGTTTGCTCTTGTCAGAGACAAACACACGCTCATACAGACACAAACAATTAAACTGCTAAATGTTACAAATCACTTTAAAAACTTCCAAGCCATTGACCATTTTCTGGTTGTGCCTCACCCTAAAGGCAAAGGACCTCATAAAGGCCAGGGTTCCTAATATGTTTTCTCAGAGCTTTACATGGAAATCATCACAGTGTTGGCTACAGGTTTCAAGAGTTGGTGTGACTCTTTTTTCAAATTTTATTTTAAAAGATTTATGATTTTATTTAATTGTGCATCTTTGTGTATGTGTGAATGCATGCACATAGCCAAGGAAGCCAGAAGCCAGAGCTGAACACTTGGAATTGGAGATACAGGCAGCTATGAGCTATCCCGTGTGATGCTGGGAACCCACCTCTGGTCCTCCGCAAGAGCAGCGTATGCTCTTTACTGCTGAGCCATCTCATTGATACCCTAAGCCTGAATCTTCACCTGCAGCTAGCTCCATCTCTGATTGCTCTGCCATTTTCCTCAACTAAACACCTTTTCCTTTATGTTTTCTTCCATGCATACATGTGTGTGAGTGATGAGCGTATATGTGTGTATGTGTGGGTACATGTACTTGTGTGAGCGTGTGCATGTGGAGGCCTAGAGTTGACATGGGATGTCTTTCTTGATCACTCACCACTTTGTTGATGGAGGGTCTCTGGCTCAACCCAGAGCGTGTGAATTCCTGTAATTCTAGCTAACTGGCTTGTCCCAGGAGCCCTACCCCTGCATCTTGAGTGTTAGGATTACATGCTGTTGCCACGCTTACCTAGCATCTGTGCTGGTGCTGGTGATTTGAGCTCCTGTCTTTGCACTTGTCGGGAAAGTGCTTGGTCTATTGAGCCTGTCTCTCCAGCTCTATCTTCTCTTTTCCCACCTGCATCTTCTTAAATTCCCATAGGTCTGAAGCCGTCATCTAGTATCAGTAACAAAGCAGCATCCTTGCTTCCTCTCTTGGTGTTCTAGCTCATAGTGAAGCCAAGAAAGTGATTTTGACTTGAATCTGAAGGGATCCTTGACTCCTAGAGCCCAAGTTCCCACCACGCTGACCTTTGGTGATTCCTCATAGGCTATTTCCACGTTAGGCTCCTAACTGAGCAGCAGCAACTTAACCTGAGTCTGTCTTAGGGATAGATGGGAATCTCTAAGTTTGCCAGGGCTTATGTTACAGGGTGGAGGGAAACTCAGTGCAACTTTCTCCTCCTGGAAGTCTTGCGTTGGTAGCAGAGATTTCTGATTTAATAAGTGATGCAGATTTGTGTGAATTTCCTCAGATTTATTTATTCTACATCCTTACCCAGAACATTTTGACAGTTTACTCAATGCTAGTGTCTGTTTTCCAAACTAGTGAAGGGTTCCCTTTCCAAAGGTCTGGCCACAGTGACATGATAAGACATACATGTTGACATCTAGAAAATAGAACAGGCATCGCATGGACATTTATGTCAAGATTAAAGAAGATCTATGATCAACACTGGGGGGATGGCATTAACATAGAGAAGTTTTGGGAGTTCCTTTTAGGGGCTCAGAACTCATGGAGAGGAGAGGAGAAATTTCCTTGGGTATTAAGCTAGAAAGGGGAGTGTCTTGTATACAAACAAATGTCCATGTGGCACATGGTGTCCGAGAACTGGGGTTGCCATATTTTGTTTGGTGAACTATAAATGCCAATCAATTTCACCTTTCCTCACCACCTACAACAGTCCTACAAGTCACAACACGTGTGTATGGAAGATGACTGATGGGTCAGGCTGCTTTGAAGAGGGCAGGGATCAAGCCCTTCCATACACTTAGCTGAGCAATAAAGTCACACATGCAGCTCTCTCTCCTATTTCCGTATGCATCCCCATGTGTACTTGCCAAGCACCATCTGGAATGTGACACATTCCCTGTCTCCCCTCTTTTAATTAAAACATGTTTTTGAGACAGGGTCTTACTATATAGCCCCAACTGACCTGGAACTCACTCTGCAAATCTGGTTGGCCTAGAATCTAGAGAACATCCTGCCTCTGCCTCCAAATACTGGGGTTAAAAGCCTGTCCACTGCCCTCATCTCATCTGTAGTGGATATTCAATGCATTTTGCCAAAGAAGTTACTTCTTAAAAGTAACAGTGTACATTATTTCTTCTTGTGTATTTCTTTTATCTGCAAAAACATCTGATGTTCAAACAGAGCCTAGACAGCTGTAGAGGAAGTGCACCCCTAAGAAAACTTCCCAGCACCTGTCCCAGGCAGAAGATGGATGCTCTCTGGAGCTTGGCTGCTGGAGTTCTATCACCCTTCTAAGCCTGTTTGCTCCTTTGAAAGCACTGCTGTTGCCATTAGCACTCTCAAAGGGCTGTGAGAATTAAATGGGCAAACACATGAAAGGTGCTTAGAATGGGATTGGCAACCAGTAAACTTTCAATCAATGTTAGTATTAGTATTAAAACCCTGATACATTTTCTAATGGTCTGTTTCCTCTTTATTGATTTGTACCAAATAGGGCAGGAGGAGCAGATAAACAGTCTTCTAGGGGCACATATGGGTTGAATTATGTGACCCGTGTCTGTGCTTTGCTAGCATGTCCTCATAAAACCCTACATATATCTCTCATACAGTACTTACTACCCTCTGATACAATAATCTTGTTTTAACACTTATCATGATAGATAGCAGTTCATCTAGGCAATCTTCCATGCTTTTGCTATCGAAGGTGAAAAATACTATCATTACATATACTCGAAATTTCTGAAGGATCTTCACTCTTCTAAGCTCAATGTTTTCATGGTGGGTGTAATCAAATTTATCTTTGGCTAGTAGATTTGATGCTATACAGAATCAGATATAATTGGCAGTAGATGTGAGTCTAGCCACAGGAAATGAAAATCCTGATGTTTAGCTCATGAAATTCTCTTACCTATAAAGATATATAGTGTTCAAATGGGGTGGCAGAGTTGTAGAAAAAGTGGTCAGTAAAGGAAACTTCCCAGCATTTGTCATAGGCAGAAGAACAATGTTCTCATGAGCATAATGTCTGGAATGACTTGATCCCCACCCCCCCACCCCCGGTGTGTGTGTGTGTGTGTGTGTGTGTGTGTGTGTGTGTGTGTGTAGGCAAAAAGTTGATGTTGGTTGTATTCTTCAATTACTCATTCCCCTATTTTTTTGAGATAGGATCTCTCATTGAACTGAGAGCTCATCAATTTTGCTAAATTAGCTGGTTGAACAAGCCCTTGGAATCTTCCTTAGTGTGTCTCCCCAGCACTGTAATTGCAAACACAGACATGATGCTTGGATTTGCTACCTAGGTGCTTGGGGTCTGAACTCAGGTCCTCATGTTTGCATAAAAACACTTCACTGAATGAGCCAACTCCCTAGCATTTAGCATAATTTTTAATTTAAAAGTGGATAATATTTCATTGCTACACTTGTTGAACATTCTCACTGCTAAAGAAGTATGAGAAAAATTAAAAAAGAAACAAAAAAAATAACAACAAAAACTGTAGCCTAGTTAGACATGGTTGCATTTGTCTTTATTCCCAGGACTCAGGAGGCTGAGGCAGGATCCTAAGTTTGAGACCAACCTGGGCTATTTAATAATGAGACCTGTTTCCAAACAACCAGACCAATCAAATGGCCAACCAACCAACCAAACAAACAAACAAACAAAACATGACAGCTTCACTTGGCTCAAAATGTTCAACGTGCAGAAGAGAAGATGCACTGTGATTAGAAATAAACTTGGGAATGAAGAAACCAAAAAATCTGACTTCCAATTATAATTGCTCAGCAAAATATGATTGTTATAATTGACTTTGCAATGTCTCCCATAGGCTTTAATTTTGAGCCTTTGGTGCTTAGACTATGGCATTATTCTGAAGGTCATAGAGTGTTCTAAAGGTAGGGCCTGGGTGACAGAAGTTGGCCACTAGCATGGCCCTTAAGGTTATATGCATCCCTGGTTCTGACCTGCGTTCTTTGCTTCCTGACACACCAAGATGTGTGTCAATAAGTCCTACTTACATGGATGGAACCACAAAAGCATCATTCTGATTAAATTGCCCCAATGACTAAGAAAGAACTGTGAATCTTTATTGAGTAAATCATAATTCTTAGGCTAACATTTCAAAGCCTTTATGTTTTGGGCTTAATTAATGCCTTTCTCCCACAGAGAAGCTACCTGGAACTCTTTGTTTGCTGAGCACAGTCCAAGTCCATCTTTAGGGCTCGGTTTCCACTGTTCCTGTTTCCACATGGCCATCCTTCCATGCTCATGCACAATGACCATCTTTCTAGTCTTCCATCCTTCAAGGGCCCCGTTTATGTCTCACTTCATTAAGACTTCTTTCCCTGTCCCAACTTCATTTCCTCACTTCTACAATCTTACTCATGATAAAAACTTCATGGTATGCTTGGTTCTTTTTTCTTTGATAGCACTAGAGATTGAACTTAAGGATTTCTTAATGACTTAAACTTGTGGTCTCCTCTGAGTATCTCATATTACAGATCTACCCATTCTTTCCTGAGAGACTTAATATATTTAACAAAGTAAGGATTGGTGAACTTATATTCCTCCTTTAGATCTCATGAAGATACAACTGTGCCTTGCCCATTTTTCCTGCTGTTTGAGTTTTTTTTTTTAATCATATAACAAATGACCTTGGAACTTAAATACCAGCCATTTATTTATTGCTCACAATTAATTGCCATCAATTAGAGATGTGCTCAGCTGGACAGCTCACATCATACGGCATGTGAGTTGGCTCAGTGGGGACAGCTAGGACAGCTCGGCTTGGCTTCTCTCTCTATGAGGTCCCTCATCCTCCTGGAAGCATCCTGGGCTTGTCTGTATGGCAGTGGCCCTAGAAGAAGCACACTGGGAAGGAAGCACACTGCTGAGCCTTTCAAGGCTGGACATGGAACTCAGTCAACATAGTTCTGCCACATATAACTGATCAAAGAAAATTCCAGGGCAGCTTGCCTCGAGGGGTGGGAGTAAGTTTTCCCAAGGAGAAGATTCTTAAAGAATCTTTGAATCATTTAAATACCTCACTATGCCTATCTTCCAAAGTACTGAGCACTAAGTACTACAAACATTATTATTTTATAGGCAAAAACTAACACTGTCAATTAGACTAGAACCCAATGTTTTCTTAGTACCCAGAATTTTTATTTTATGCTTATTCAAAGTTTTCTTTAATGTGTATGCCTTGTGCATGCTTGCTTGTATGGGGTGTATGTTTGTGTGGTTTATAAGCATGTGAATATATGGGAACATGTGACTGTACACTTGTTCAGAGGCCAAAAGAGGATGTCCAGTATCCTACTTTATCACTCTCTTGCCTTTTCCTTCGAGACAGGGTCTCTCACTGAAGCCTGGGCCATGCTGGCAGCCAGCAATCCTGTCTGTGAAAAGGCAAGCATGAAGATGTTGTCTTCTACAGGAGCAGATGTAATTTAAGGTTCTGTTCCGTGTGTCAAGTTGACCCTGAAAAGATGATCTCTATGATGCTATTGTGTCAGCATCCCTGAAGCTGTCTCTGTGGCTGTGGCTTTGCTGTCTTCCTGATGCATGGAGTGACTTCTAAGCAAGGAAAAATGCACCACGTAAAACAGAGAAGCAAAAGCTGGGCCTGGACCTGAGACAAAGGGCACCTTAATGAGAAGTTGAGGCTGAAGTCCCATGGCACAGGGTTTCACTGTCACCTAACATTTGCTAATATACACAGGGGCACAGGGACCCTGGGATGAGTGAAAACATGAAGGTGCTCCTAGGTTTGGAAATGTCATGTCACCGCCAACATATAAAGTCAACTCTATTATATTCCAACTCTATAGCTCAAGCAAATGTCTGAACAAAATGACTTTGTTCTCATATGTGCAAAACTAAGCATACAGTAGACTTGCTTCCTAGGAATCTCCGAGGGATTGGGTCTGTCCATGTTCTGAAGAGTCAAAGACTTAATCCATAGAAAGTGCTTATGAGGGGCCAGTTGGAGAGTCAGATATGATCCTGTAAGATTTTCCCAGATATCCTTTGAAATGCTTCCTACTAAAAATATAACTCATACCATGGATCACTTCATAAGCCCAGAATAAGCCTGAACTACTGACCAAGCAGAAGAGGTGACACAAACATTTATTCAAAAAACATTGGCTAAACGACCAACGGGCTTTAAGGTACTGTACTGGGCACATGGGTATGATAGGGACTTAACTCTAAATAAGCCGTGAGACATGAGTGTTGACTTCTTCTCTTGAGGGGATATGGAAACGAAGCACCCAGAGCCTGGCCTTCACTTTCTTGACTTCTGACCCCATGAGCAGAGAGCTGTGACGTGGTATCACAGACAGGAGAAAGAGCAGACTGAGCTGTCACCGCAGGGTATACCAATGGCAAAACACTCCTGTGTTTACTGCTGCATTAGCACCACACCCCACTTCCTCCTGAGGGTGGGTGACACTTTTCAGAGAAAATACAATGTTCACTGCTATCACCACAGAGAGTGGAAATAACTGTCCTTAGATGAACTGACGGGGTTCCACAGAATAGTATTGGGTGGAGTCCTCCCTGCACTAGCATGGACAGATAATGCTGATCTGGGCCGTTTCTGTCACAGAAGGATGCTGCAGGTACAGAGACATGATGGCCCAGGGAAGGGGATCAGAAGGGAAAGAAATGTGGACAGATGTGTGTGCTTGTGTTCAAGTGAATTGCCCATGTCTTATTATACTGAAATGCCCCCAATTACAAATGAACAGATTGTAAAAACTCCGTGTTAAAGTTTGAAGCTTCAACTCCATGTACACTATAAAAATTAGGCAGCATCTACATTTCTGGGTTAGCCTGTTCACTACTACTGACTTGGTAATTTAGGAGGAGGCCAAGATTAATGTACTATACAAGCCCATTACTTAACTGTGACTGCTCCAACTTAGAGGATTCTCTACTTGTTTTTCCTCTGACATCTTATGAATTGTGGGTTGACTAATCAGTTCATTGAGGCCTAACTTCTTCTTAAACATTTTTTAGAATGACATTTAAGTTTTCTATTTGTGAGTATGAGCACATGCGGAGTTGGGGAGGGGTTACATGCACCATAGTACGTGTGTAGAGCTCAGAAGATCACTTGCAGGAGATGGTTTTCTTCTTGTACCATGTGGATCATGGGACCAAACTCAAGTAGTCAGGCTTGGCAGCAAGCCCCTTTACTCATTGAGCCATCTCAGTGGCCCCCGAGGCCTAATTTATACAAAATGTGAATTGGTGTGACCGAAAGAATTAGTTTTGCTGTATTTTGAGTAACAACTACAGTAGGTACCACATCTGTAAAGGATGTAACCAGAAACTCAGTAACACCTAAGATATGTCCCTGGGGGATCCTCCAATACCAACATCACCTGATAAATATCTAGCAAGCAAACCTTCTAGTCCTCTGGACCTGCTGTGTTAAAACTGTGGGGCATAGCAAGCTGAGCTTCAGCAAAGACTCCAGATGCCTGGTGCCTACCCTAGATAGAGAATCTGCACTAGAGGGAACCACACCAGAGAGGCCTGCATCTTCCCATTTTTTCATTTTGCACAGCATCTAGCACAGTGCTTGTGTCTTAGGAGGTTCTAAGTCTGTGCTCAACCAGCTTGTTGCTACTCCCAGTGGACATTTGTTCAAGTTTAGAGACAGTAGACTTGGCTGTCGTAAATAGAGGGAACAGATGCTACTGGCCATAGGCAGAGGCCGCGGCTATTACTAAACAACCAACGATGCTTGTGGTGGTGCAACATGTTAACTATGCCAGCATAGCTGAGGATGAGAAGCCTCCTAAATCAGTATATTCAAGTGGCAGTGGTGAGACCATCTCCCTGGTCCATGTTCCTCATCACCGTGTCAAGTTCAGTGACTTCTGGGCTCACAGTGGAGAAGGAAACACAGGGGATTAGGATAATCTATCTTTCTCGGTTTCCCTCATTCCCATCTCATTTATGTGCATGGAGAACCTAGGGATGGATTTATAATACGTTCATAATGAACAAGTAAATGGGTGAATCAAGTATAAAGCCAGGAACTACACTTGTTATTTTTGTTTCACTGAGGTCACAGTACTTGACAAAAACAAGAGATGAATGATTCATGTTGGCTCAGTTTCAGAGTTTTGACCCATCACGGCGGGAAAGGGAGGGCAGAGCATCTCAGTGCGTGTCAGTGAAGGCATGTGACAGAGGCCATTTACGTCCTGGCAGGCCAGGAAGTACAACAGGAACCAGGGATGGGGTTTACCTTCCAACAGCTGCTCTTAAGGACCTTCTGTCAGCAACCTGCCCACCATCTACAGGCTCCACAACCTCCCAATTTGCATTACCAGCTGCTCCAGTTTGATTCTGTTGCTGTGACAAATACCACAAGCTAAAGCAACTTGGGGGTCGGAGGGAGGGTTTATTTGGCTTTCACTTCCAGGTCATAGTCCATCATTGGGGGAAGTGAAGGGAGGAACTCAAGCAAGAGTTTGAAGTCATCATTATGGAGGGATGCTGCTTCCTGACTTGCTCACAGACTCATGCTTTCTTAGACAGCCAAAGATCACCAGCATGGGGATTGTGCCACCCACAGGATGCGGGGGCCTTCTAGTAGTTCCATCAAGACTGTTCTCCACATACCCACTGGCAAACTGATCCAGGCAGTCCTTCGCATGAAATTCTCTTCTCAGTTGACTCTAGGCTGTGTCAAGTTGGCAGCTAAATCTATCTGGGACATGAAACTGGGGGACATTTCAGATTCAAACTATATGAACAGTGAATAAATCAGAATAGAGATTCCCTAATCTCTCTCCCATTTTGAAAATTAAAAGGTCCTTAGTAGCCATTTGGTCTAAATTCTCAAATAACAGATACTAGAATGAAACTCAAGAGAAACCAGCACAGGATATCCATGCTGTCTGCTCTGTGACAGAAATGGGTCAGGAGCCCAGAGTCCATCATCTTCCCACTGCCTGAATCCTATTGCTCTGACATCACTTGCCCATGCAGATGACTTAATGATAGGTTTTGCTCCTGCATGGAATATTAAAGCTGCTCGCCCTGAAAGCCAGCTCAGTCAGCCCAATGAAAGCCTTGTTCTTTCTGTGTCTTTTCTCTGCTTCTGGGCTGTTCTGATGGAAACTGTTCAACTTTGTCCCTCCCAGCTTTGATGGATTGAAATCTCCAAAACCATGGGTGAAAGTAAAACCTTTCTCCTTTAAGTTGCTTACACCAGGCATTCTGTCACAGTGGAAAATGTAACTAACCCAAGTGTCACAAATAGATTTCCTAAGAAAAACAAAGACATCTGAACTCTCATAGAAAATGGGATTTTTAAACTTTGGTCCTTCACCTCTGAATTTGATAGCTACTACTCTATAATAACAAAGTATTTGAATCATAATTCTTGCTAAAACACAATCTAGCTGATGCTCTATTTGCCTTTTTATATTCCTCACAGGAATAAAGCCATGATTTCAGTAGCATTGCCTAGATTTGTTTCATTTAATCTATCTTTATTTTATGGAACAAGTTTATACTCAAACTGAGCAGAGAAGTGCAGAGGGTTCCCACAAGCCCCATTCCACTCACACATAGTTTCCCCATCACCCATATGCCTACTAGAGTGATACATTGTCTCAATTATCATCATCACATAGAAGATACAGTTTTCAATAAAGTTCATTCTTGGTGCTGTACGTCTTATGGGTTTGGATAGACAAATAAGGCCATGTTCCCACAACAATCGTATTTATATGGAACATTGCTACTGTCCTAAAAATCCTCTGTGTTCCTCTTAATCATTTCCTCCTTTCCATCAGTCTTTATAGATAGAGAAAATTCTAGGTAATTGTGGAAATGGTGTGGAATTGGAATTGGTGTTAAAAGAGGTCAGATAAACAGAACAAAATAGAAGATCTGAAGCAGATTAAGATGTATATGTGTGTGTGTGTGTGTGTGTGTGTGTGTGTGTGCGTGTGTGTGTGTGTAGGTTCTCTATATAATTAAAATGATACTTTAAGCCAATAGGAAAGGGAAGGTTTGTCGGTAAATGGTACTGTGTCCTCTGATTGAAGGCTGTATCAAGGTCAACATCAAATTAAAAGTTGGGTGGATAGAAGATATGTAGAAATGAAACCAGTAAAAGTACTAGATAATGTAGATTAGTGATTAGGATCTTTTGTAACTAGGGAGAACATTCCAGATATGACACCACGGAGAAACTCCATAAAGAAGAACATGTCAGCAGTGTTTTATGTAAAAGCCAGTTGTGATGAACACTAACAAAGCGTTTTCAGTGACAGACACATCTTTGTAAACCATGTGACTATACTCTTGACTCATCTGTGTGACCATCAGGAAAAATACAAACATCATAAAAAAATATAGAACAAGCCCAACACAGGCAACATATGAAAAATAGTATGAATAGCTAGCTAATAGAACACAAAGAGTTCAATTTTGCTAGAAATCAAAAATATATAAATTAGCCAAGTGCAGAATCCCATCTCTATAATTCCAAAACTTATAAAGCTCTGAAAATAGAAAAAGATTTATCTTGTGAAGCAAATTAAATTTGTAAAAAGATTATACCTGAGACAAATGATTAATATGACCCCGTGTGTAGTTTATTGGCAATATATAATATATAACTTTATCATCCTTATAACATATGGGTCCTGAAGCAGATCTGGCCATAAGGGATATGTACAATCTCTGTAAAAGAAGATATGGGGACTGGTGAGATGACTCATCTATTAGCCTGCATACTGCTCTTACAGAAGGCCTAGCACTATAAGGGATGACTTGCAACTGCCTGTTCCTCCAGCTCCAGAATCTGATATTCTCTTCTGGCCTCGGTGGGCACCCACACAACACATACAAACAAATACACACACACTCAGGGAAAGTAATAAATCTTCTAAAAAGGAGAGAAAATATGTATTAAATAATTTAAATAATATAGTTAAATAATAAACAATAAGGTATATTTGTGGGGATATACTTGTTGCTAAATTATTTCATAATAATAACACTGGAGTGAGCTTAATATAATAAACAAAGCATTGCTTAATCAAATGACCTGTACTACAATGGGTTATTTTATAATGGACTAATTATAACTCATTGAAGTAAAAATATTTATATAATATGGCTATATCAGAGACATAATAACCATAGTATCTATAACAAGGGCTTATTTTTAAATATACATGTATTAATTTTAGTGAGAGAAAGTTTGGACCAAAATGTTATCTTGGATGGATTTGATTTTAGGTTATTTTAAATGATTATTTTTAGAGACCACAGTTCTAATTCTTAAAAATGATTAGAATAAATATGTAGTGAATGAGGAAGAAATATAAATGGGGGAGGAGGGGAAACAAAGGGTAATGGAATTCATGTGGTGTGAAAGCAAAGGGCCCTCCAGACTTTGGGAGAAAAGAGACAGGAAGGATGGGGGATGGGAGGGACAAATGAAAAAAAAACCCATTTAGTTTATATGTGAAAATTCATTCACGGAACCCATCACTTTGTATGCTATCTTAAAAATCATTAGAAAAATTGGTTATTGCCGGGTGGTGATGGTGCACGCCTTTAATCCCAGCGCTCGGGAGGCAGAGGCAGGTGGATCTCTCTGAGTTCGAGGTCAGCCTGGTCTACAAGAGCTAGTTCCAGGACAGGCACCAAAGCTACAGAGAAACCCTGTGTCAAAAAAAAAATCAAAAAAAAAAAGAAAGAAAAAAGAAAAAGTGATTATTGTTATAACCAAACCACATTTATAACAAAGGGGAAAATTCTTTTCATGAGTTATTAAGTCATCATACCACTTTTGTCAAGTAGAACGGACCATTCCCATTAGAAAGCAGAAAGAAATGAAATGTTCAGGAGACTTCTCAAGGGACAGCTTCTGCTCCTGTTGAAGTGGCATGGCCCAAGTCCTCTAATTCCAGTTCTAGCCTGTTTTCCCTGCGAGACCAGCTTATCCAGTGCCAGCTCACATGCTGCACCCATTAAGATCTCCAGCTTTGATAAGAGTTGGCTTGACAAGTCACGGCTGCAGTTAAGGCCAATCCATCATGAGTTTTCTGCAGAAAGTGATTCAGGCAACACCCGGTTATCAGAACCATAGAAGAGTCCTCCAGGCCTCCCAATAGGAAATTCTCAGTTCAGAGAACTGAAGTCATCCTCAGCTTCAAACTACCCAGATCAGCAAATATGTTTCCCCATAGTAATGTCATCCACAGTGCTGGGTTCACATATGGTCAGTTTTTAAAGCATTACATGGAGAAAGGGTTTATTTGGCTCTGAGTTCAAGATTGCAGTCTATCATTGTGGGAAAGACACAGCAAGGGATTTGTGAGAACTGGTCACATTACATCCACAGCTGAGAGTAGAGAGCAATGGATTGATGCGTACCAGTGGTTGGCCAACTTTTCCCTTTTTTTAATACAGGGCTGGGCATTCAGAAAGGGATGCTGATGCAGCCCAGAGTGGGCAGGTCCTCCAACATAAATCAGCATAATAAAGATAATCTCTCACAGACATTTGCTAACCTTTCTTTTTTTTAAAATGAAAGTTCATCTTTTTCTAATGAAGAAGGAATTTTTTATTAATCTTTACCTCAGCTTACCTTTTAGAAAAAAATGTGGCAATAGGGACTAAAACTTCTGCTATGTAGTCAAAGTAATTTTCCTAGTCTCCTATTTTAGTGCCTCAGTGCATCTGAGGGGCTGCTCTTGCCTCTCTTACAGATGGAGACCTTGACTCAGAAAGATGAAGCTGTCTGCCTGGTTCTGCACAGTGTCACAGCCAAGTGAGAAGTGAGACCCAAGTGCCACAGAAACTCCCCCAGGCACGATGGAGCAAATGTTCCTTCCTCCCTCGGGGTCTATTCTGGAAGCTCACAATTATTTGATCTTCAGTAAGCTAAGTGCTATTCTATAACTAATTATTTTTAATTACATCCCACTGAGGGAGCTGGGCTGAGCTCTTTGCCGGGCTCTTTGGGCTCCCACTGTGTATTCCGCAGCTGTTCCTTCTAGCAGAGGCACAGTGATTAAAAGATGATTGCTGTCTTCCGCGGTGATTATTTACCTCACAGGCTTCTCTAGCCTTCTCCAAAGAAACTGTCACCTCAGTTGCTCCCAATGATGATGCCACACCCCGTCTCCAGGTGTTCGCACCAGACATTCAGGAAGTGCAGGGCAGAACACATTGTTTTCTCTGGTTCAGCTTCTGCCCTTCCCCATACTTCTTCCCCCAAAGGCTTTTGCAGCTGAGAGCTTCCTCACTGGGGATGTGGCAATAAAATGGGAAGTCTAGCTTTTAGGCAAAATGGCGTGGTGGGGGGGATTGGAAAGCAAATTCTCTGTATGAGTAACTTGCTGGAGGCCTCCAGGACCTCATGCCACTTCCCCAGGCTTTGCCTTCAGCACCTGGCTGAAGGGCCTCTTTTCCCGATTCCTGTTGTTGCTCCAGGGTGGAGGAACACTGACTGGCTCTGTGCGTAAGTCTGGAGGCAGCAGAGTTAGAAGGAACTGGACTGCTAGACTAACCTGTTCATTCCAACATTCAGTTATTTCCTGGCTAGGATTCTTGTGGCAAGCCCGGGAAGCCAGGCTGCATGCAGACTGGGACTGAACAATCTACTTTGGAGCAATTTTTTAGGAGAGAAGAACATTTAGCCCTTAGTAGAAACACTTCTGCTGTGAAGTGTGAAGCCCAAATCCTCCATTCCTATTTGGTAGCACTGCTCAGTTGGAAGAACAATGGGGACAGTTTAAGAGGACAAGTTTGCACTGGTTCGCCTGCTATCGGAATATCCAATCATCATTTAAAAATGTAGAATTTGCTTTGTGGTTCTATACCCTTAATGCTATCAAGGTCCTCTGGCTCTCTAATCATGGCTCCATGGAAGGTCAGAGGGTTTCTTTCTATTCTGAAATGCCTATCATTTTCCCCATACATCACATTTTCTACTAATCTTGGCATCACTACGGTATGTTGAAAAGGTGTCTAAGCATGGTGGCTTTGCCACTGTGGATCCCCTCAGTTCATGAAGAGCTATCATGTTGTTCCACCAATGTTTCTCCATAATAAACACTCCCAGAACCTCTAGTCAGCTTTTCTTTCTCCACCTTTCCAGACTCAATGATTGTGGTCACCTTCGCACAGGCACAGGGTAGCAACCTTAGGCTTAATAAGTTTTATGTTGATGACATCCACTGAACATAAACTTTACCATGCTACTCTTTGAAGTTCACAATTCAATGACCCTAGTGTGTTCATATCACGGCCCAAATACCACTGCCATCAGTTTCCAGAACATTTTTATTATTTGAAGCCCGAACTCTGTCCTATTGAACACTAACACCCACATACCACCCCTCCACGCTGCCATTCTGCGTCCTGATGGAACTGGCCACTCTAGGTTCATCATGTATGTTGAAATTTTTTTTCACCTTCACATATGTTTTTGGGGTTCATCTGTTTTGCAGTGTGTGTGTGTGTATGTGTGTGTGTGTGTGTGTGTGCGCGCACGCGTGCGTGCGTGTGTGTCTTCTGTGCGTGTATAAGCCAAAGGTAAACCTTGAGTTGTTCCTCAGGGTACTGTCCACCTTGTTTTTTGAGATAGGATCTCTCATTGGTCTGGAACTCACCAATTCAGGTAGGCAGGCCAGTCAGCAAGCCTACGGGAGTCACCTGCCATTTCCATCTCCAGCAGTGGAACTGAACGCGGACCACTAAGCTTGGCCTTTTCACACAGGGACCATGCTCCCACAACCGTCATGTTACTGACTGAACTGCCTCCCAAGCCCCTGCTCCTTTCACATTGTGGATAGGCCACGTTGGTTTGTCTGTTCTCCTCTTGATGAACAGCTCCTACTGTCTGGATACACTGAGTGATGGTGATATGAAGACTGGGGAGCAAGCACCCTAGTCCCCGTTTCAGTTCTTTTGGGTGTACTTAAGAACGGAATGGCGGGATCAGGCGGTATTCTGTTTAGCTGTGCAAGGAACCACTGTGCTGTTTTCTGCAGTGAATGTGCCCTTTGTGTTTCCATCAGCAAGGCATGGGTTTCTGTTTTGCACAGCATCCACCCTTATCTACTTCCTTCTTGGTAACAGTTGCTGTGATAGTCATGATGCATAACTCATTCTGATTTATATGTCCTTAAAGGCTCAGTGAAAGCAGACATTTTTCTTTGTGCCCATGTGCTTATAAAACATACCCAGAATAATCAATGTTCTTCAGATATTATTTGAGCAGAAGTTGGAGTAGAATCCACTAGAGGTTCATCAACGCAGGCAAAGAACAAATGGGCTTTGGGGGAGACTGCATTCAATAGTTAACGCCTCTGGAAATAGGAGCTAACTAAATTCCTGTGTTCTGTCCATCATAACATTCTAAAGTCCTAATTCCTCAGTGTGTTTATTTTTTGGTAAAGATCTATTTTATTTTTAATTATGTGTGTGATGTATGTTGGTGTGTGGATATGTGCATGTGTGTACAGTGTCAACAGAGTCCAGAAGGGGGGAATCTGCTTCCCTGGAGCTGGAGTGGCAGGTAGCTCCAGACATGGGTCCTACTTTGCTCTTGACCTTTTGAAGTGCTGAATCTGGATAAAGGCTTGTACTGAAGCAAGACCTCAGTTTGGCCTTCACCTAGTTTACCAGTGGCCTGTTTCACCATCTGACTCTAGCATCCGGCTGACCCATCTTGTTTCGTGTAGTCGGCTGTAAATTTGGCCTGATTTCTTGTCCTCACTCCAGACTTAGACGCGTACAAACGCTAGTGACTGAAGCAGAAACAAGGACTGTGGCGTGGATGTTGATTTTCAGCTCGACGAGATGTAGAGTCAGGAAGGAAACAACCCTTTGGCCAGGTCGGTGAGGGGTTTTCTAGATTAGGATAATTGAGGTGGAAAGAGCCACCCTAAATGTGGGAGGTGCTGTTTTATGGGCTGAGGTCCCAGGCAGAATCAAAAGGAGAGCATGAGGTGGGCAGCAGCACTCAGCCCTGCTGCTCTGGCTGTGGACTGGTGTTAAGCTGGCGGTCAGGAGCCTCAAGCTAGCGCTGCCATGGCTTCCTGGCCATGATGGACTGTAGTCTCACACTGTGCCCGCCAAGGAAACCTTTCTGCCTTCAACTGCTCTCCTCAAGTCTTTTTCACAGCAACAGGACAAGTAATTACAGCGAGTCCTGAATTGGACTTGCCTCGAAGACCTCCGATTTCCTAGATTTGGAACTGGAGCTTTGCTTCCTAAGTACTAGCTACATAGTCTCGCGTTCCTACCGGGAGCTAGTAAATATTGCCGTGAGAAGGAAGCAGACTTTCATTAGCTTAAGAGCTCGCTCATCCAGTGATTCTACAAAAATGGAAATCTGGTGAGGTTGAGGTGAATGCTAGTGTATCTAGGTTGAGTCTTTTTCATTATTACCGTTTATGCATTTCTTAAAAAATAAACGAAAATTCTCCTGTATGCTCCAAGCTGTTACTCTTTTGGGTGAAGTTTTAGACATTGTTATTCAGTATTCCCTTCTTATTTATTCTCATGTTTGTGTTGCATATTAAAATAACCTCCAAGCCCTCCTTCTTCAAATGAGGTAATATCTACTCTTTGCACATTCTCCAAAATATATTCATATTTAACTTGCAAATGATTTTTCCTATTCTCTAGGTCATATCTCATTGCTGTATGAATTTATTAAAATGCTGAGCTCAAAGCAATTCTGCTCCATTAGGTTTAAAATCATTGGCTGGGAAGATGGCTCAGTCAGTAGTGTTTTCTGGGCAAGCATGAGGACTCCAGTTCTGTTGCACGGTTCTAATTCCAGCACTGAAGATATGGAGAAAGGTGGATTTCTTGCAAGTTCCAGGTTCAGTGAGATACTGTGTCTCAAAAAATGATGTGGATAGCCACTAAGAAAGATGTCTAAAATTGACCTCTAGCCTCCACATATGTACACACACATGCACGCACACACACACACACACAATAAATAAATGTAAAGAAATTAAGACAAACAGACAGACACAACAGCTCTAAGACAAACCATGAAGATTTGAAGCATAGCATCCACAAAATCAGAATGCTGACCTTCCCTGAGACAAGAGTGAACAGGATTTAAGTTTAACTCAGAGGATTATCAGGCGCACTTTTACACTACAGCTTGGAGAGGCAACAGGGATGTGACAAGGTCATTTTCTTGCTTTTTTTCCTTTGAGATCTAAGCTCAGAATGGCTCTCTATGCTGTGCCTTCCTTAGGTATTTGCAGGAAGACAATAGGGATGCAGAGACTCTATGAGCATGGACAATGCAAATTCCAGGTCACAGAAGGTTTATGTCAAACAGACAAGTAATTTCTAGCAGGTCAGAAGGCACAGGGCTATAACCTTGGCTACTGGAGGGGCAGAGGGTCCTGAGGCAGTAGGATCACAAGTTTGGGGCTGTCCTGGTTTGTTTTCTTTTGCTATATTGCTATAACAGAACACTGACCGAAAGCCATTTGGGAAGCACAGGCTTATTTGGTTTACAGGTCCTCATCATGGTCCCTGAGAGAAGTTAATGCAGGACCTCAAGCAGAGCAGGAACCTGGAGGCAGGAACTGAAGTAGTGACCATGGAGGAGGGATTCTGCTTACTGCTTTGTTCATCATGCTTTGCTTCTTGTGCAATCCAGGACCAGAGGAAGGAGGAAGCACCACCTACAGTGGGCTGGACCCCCATATCAGTCATTAATCAAAAATATGTTCTCCTGATAGACAGACCAGTTTCTCAATTGAGGTTCCCTCTTCCCAGGGAACTCTCATTTGTGTTAAGTTGACAAAAAAAAATTATCACAAGGCTCTACTTAGGATGTAGAGCAAGACCTTATCTTAAACTAAAATGTAAAACCAAAGCTGTGGCTACAGCTCAGTGTTAGAGTTCTTGCCTACTATGCCAGAGTCCCTGGGTTCAATCCCTCAGCAACACAGAGAGAGAGAGAGAGAGAGAGAGAGAGAGAGAGAGAGAGAGAGAGAGAGAGAGAGGGAGAGAGAGAGAGGGAGAGAGAGAGAGGGAGAGAGAGAGAGGGAGAGAGAGAGAGAAAGAGAGAGAGAGGGGTTCCCAAAGCTAGAAGGAAGCTTTATCACCTAAGTGTCCTTTACCAGCATGCAATTCCTTCTTTAAGCCTCTGAGAAAATTCACAGGTTGGGAGGTGAGCTTCTCTGGAGCCCCACTTAGGGCTCCTCTGGAGAGAGAGTAGCTCTCAGAGCAGGCAGGAAGCAGGGGCACCTCTCCACCTCCCTTTGATGTACTCTTCTCAGTTAGCCCCACAGTTCCTGTATTTCTGTGTGCTAAGTAACTGGTGAGCTCACATCCTGCTTTGTGTACTTTTGAAAAGAAAGAAAGAAAAAGCGTCCCACCGGTGGAGCCGAGGCATGTTGAAAGTACCCAGCTGCGGCAAAGCTACACCCACTCAATTATCTGTCCTTGTCTGTGAGTCCCTTCCAGGCTTCTTCTGTATCCAGGTGGAATAAAAAATAAACAACAAAATCTGTGGGAAGGTGGAGAGCCAAACACAAGAAACCTGTCATTGCTATAAGGATCTCTTTCTGCCATCCCCAGACTCTCTGGTCCATCAGATGAGTTCAGAGGACACGTAGAACACAGCACAGAAGATAAGCAGAACTCTTAGAACAATATGAAGGACTCTTGAGGGTGAGAGTGGACAACGGCCAAGAGACCACTGTAAAGGAAAACACTGTTACCCTGAGAGCCCACGCTTGCCTCCATTTTTAGGTGAGCTTTATATTATTTCTAAAGCCCCTAAAACGGTGGATTTCCTGAGGGCCAGTTTCCTGCCCAAGTGAGAGGCCCACTTGAGTGAATTTTTAAGGAAAGGGACAATGGATCTTTGTTCTTTAGCAGAAAGCCCTCCCGCTTGATAACCATCGTATGATCTTCTGCACATTCTAGGACGTTTCCACTTAGGGCTAGAGACGGCACCCAGACCGCAGTCTTCGAATCTGTGACCAGAGCCATGCAATTTCAGTTCCTGGGTTGATAAACTGCTGATTGTACAGGAAGG
This sequence comes from Ondatra zibethicus, assembly GCA_004026605.1. Classification (NCBI taxonomy): domain Eukaryota; kingdom Metazoa; phylum Chordata; class Mammalia; order Rodentia; family Cricetidae; genus Ondatra; species Ondatra zibethicus. The sequence continues at coordinate 35,857 of PVIU01001036.1, read as the reverse complement.
GGTACAACCTTTAAGGCAACTCATACCTGACTAGCTACCATCATCATGACTAAATCACCAGGTATCTTCTCAAGAGAAGAGTTCATGGGCATTTTAAAGTCAGCATCAGCTCCTGTCACTCTTATCTCTAAGAGAAACTAACCGCTACTTTGTGGTTACGTGAGTAAAGCAAACACACGCCTCCAGACCCCGAGCACACCGTCATCCAATGAACTTCCTCCTAACAAAGCAGGCTTGCTGACAAGGCTTCCCATGGAGCTGTTCTTCAGAGATACAAACTCAACAGGGCTGAGGTGCTGTGTGGGAAGAAACAGCATGATGGAACAGAAACACAAGTCACGTTGTTCAATTAGGTCTCACCACTGTCCTGAGTACTGAGGTTTTTGGTTTTTGTTTTTCCCCGTAGACAGGCCTTACAACAAACTTAGGCTGGCCTCAAACTTGTGGCCTCCTACTTCAGTTGCCCCCCCCCAGTCCAGGAATGAACCATCACACAAAACCCTGTTGGTTTGTTTATTTTTTATGAGACAAAGTCCTGCCATGTGGCCCAGGCTGATTTTGAAGTCAATGTTGTGTCCTAGCTTGGACTCAGACTTGAAGCACTTATTGCCTCTGTCTCTTCAGTGCTTGGATGACAAGTATTCGTCAGCACATCGGGCTCTGTCACCCATTACCAACTACATTCTTCTTAGTTGAAGTGACAGTGGCTTTGCTTTGCTTGTGTTCTGTGAAGGCTCTTGTCAAGACTGAAAAGAACAGCAAAGCCAGGCCGTGGTGGCCTTTAATCCCAGCACTTGACAGGCAGAGGCAGGAAGATCTCTGAGTTCGAGGACAGCCTGGTCTACAGAGTGAGTTCCAGGACAGTCAGGGCTAGACAGAGAAACCCTGTCTCAAAACAACAACAAAACAAAGCAAAACCAAAACCAAACTCAAAAACAAATAGACTAGCAGCTATGTACTCCCAGCTGCAGGATGCATTTAGGTTGTCTCATAGTGCTAAATGGTACACTTTATTTTAGTTTGCACACAGATTCAAAGCCAGTAACAATGTCTTTCCCCCCACAGATAAGACAAACTGATAACATCATTGAGTTTATGATGGCAAATTACCGTCTTTGGGGAATTCTGGAGATTGGGAGAAACTACGCCTTAAAGAATAATCAAGACAGGGAGGTGGCTCCATTGATGAGTGAAGTGCTTATAGCACAACCATGGGGACCAGAGTGGGATCCCCAGCAACCCCATAAAAAGTGCTTGGTTTGTCTATCATCCCAGAGCTGGGAAGGATGAGACAAGAGGCTCCTCTGGGCTCCAATGACAGTTTAGCCACACTTGCAAGACCAGGTTCAATAAGAGACTCTGTACCAAAAAATAAGGCAAGAACAACTGAAAAAAGACACCCGAATTTGAGCTCTGACCTCCACATGAATGTGTACACATGTGTTCCTGTATACGCACACACACACACACACACACACACACACACACACACACACACACTCACACATACAAAATCAAAATACGTTTTTCACGGAGTTGAACCAGTGGAAACATTCAATCAGAAGCAAGGTGAACTGTTTGTCTCAGAGTCACCACTTTGAGTTTAATTCCTGTCATTTGGCATCCGCTGTGGAAAGTGGCTTTGTTTTTCCATCCAGATTAGCATCACTCAAGGTTCCTCGCCAGGCAGGCTTGCTTGCCTTTGTGAAAGATCAGTCACCCCGTCCACTGAGGTACTGACTTGTCCATTCTGCAGTGATGGCAGAATACGCTGTTAGCAGCATATTAGGTTGTACTATAATTAACTCCACAGTGATTAACTCTAATTAACTTAGGCCGAGGACAACAGATTAAGATAATGGAAGTTCTCACATGTTGATCTGATTCATTTAGCCTGATATCAGTATCTTAATGCAGCCCAAGACAGGTCAGCCTTCTCTCTTCCCTAAGTTACCAGGTAAGAGCGCAACCCACAATGTATTCTGAACACTTTGATTTTTTGAGTGATGGGGCTTGCTGTAATTTTCCTTTTTACCAATCTAAATGGGTAGGGATAGCAGGAAAGTGTGGGAAGGCTGAACAGTTTTATGATGCTAGTGCTCTGGGAGCTGGGTTCCAATTTACTAAACAATGGAGATCTCCCACTCTTCCGGTTAAGTGCAACAGAAATTCTAGAGTCTTCACTGAAGAGTGACATCAGGAACTAGGGAAGTGAGAATGGTGTACACTTGCCCTTGTTGCTCATGAAACCTATGGTTTAGAAAAAGAAAGGAAGGACAGCTGGAACGATAGCTTAGTCAGTGAAATAATTGCCTTGCAAGCATGTGGACCCTTTTTCACTTTCTATAAAAATGTGAAAACAGCAAAAAGTCGGGCATGACAGTGTGCTTGTAGCCCCAGCCCTGGGGAAGGTGGGCACACCCCTGGGGCTCTCTGCAAAGTCAGCCTCGCCTACCTGCTGAGCTACAGGCCAGGGAGAGACCCTGCCTCTAAAACCAAGATTGATGTGGTCTAGAAATGACAGTCAAGGTGTCATCTGGTCTTCATATGCATATGTGGACATACTTGAGGAGGGTTATAGAAGAGAAGGGAAGAGAATAGAATTCACATCCAATATGTGAGCCCTGTGCCTTATTTTGTGTATATGTATCTTTCTCTCTGTGTTGTCATTAACTCTAAACAGTGGCCTTTGAAAAAATGACCTATATCTAGTTCTACAGAAGATGTAGCTGAGGCTGAAAAGGGTAGACTATTACAGTCAGTAATACATGTATGTATATATGTGTGTATATATGGTCACAACTGTGTGTCTGTGCATGCATAGGCATGTGGAAGCCAGGGGTTGACCTAGGAGTCCCTTATTTATTGAGGTAGGATCTCTCAATGAATCTTGAGTTGTTTTTATTCAACTGGTTTAGCTAGCCAGCTTGCCTAGGGGAATCTGCCCTCAACTCCTAAGAGTTCTAGAATTATAAGGAGGTCTCAGCTACTGCCTGGGTGCTGGGGATCCAAACCTCAGCACCAGTAATATTCAGGTCTAAAGAAGGAGGCTTTGACACACACTACAACACAGATGGACCTTAAGAACATTGTGCTAAGTGAACTAAGTCACACTGACAAAGGGTACATACATTTACACAAGAGAACTAGGCTGGTCAGATGCTGAGGACAGAGAGAATGGTAAGGAGGAAATGGGATTACTTCCTAATGGGTACAGAACGGCTGTTTGGAGAGATGAAACACTAGTGGAGATGGATAGTGGCCAGAGTTGCAGAGTAAAGTCATTGTCTTTAGGGAACCAAACCATACACTTAAAAGCATTGAACATGGTGCGGCTCAACTAGTAAAGCCTCAGCAGCCTAAGTTCGATTCACACAAAAAGCTGGGCACACGTGCAGTCTCAGAGACATGAAGAAGCACTAATGGGGCTATTCAAGTAATGCAATCCAGTTCTATACAGTGTCCAAGGTTCACAAGGCAAGAGCAATCCAACATGCCTAAGTGGGCTCCTGACTATCAAACAGAAAGCAGTATGTTATGTTAGTGAGACTCCTAGAATGGCATTTATTAATAGCTTTTATTGCATGTGTACATGTCTGCAGTATACATTCCCATGTATACATAGGGTCAGGAATGTGTGCTTGTGCATGCATGTGTGCACACATGCATGTGGATCCCGGGGTTGACCTTGAGTGCCTTGCTCAGTCACTTTCACTTCCCACTTTATTTATTGAAGCAGGGTCTCTCACTCAATCTGGAACTCTCCCTTTTGATTTGATTCAGTTGGTTAAGCTAGCCAGCTGGCTCACAGGGGGAATCTGTCTCCACCACCTAAGAGTTCTGGGGTTACAAGGAGGCCTCAGCTTTTATGTGGGTGCTGGGGATCCAAACCTTAGCACTCATGCTTCTGTGGCAAGCACTTTATCCTCCAAGGCATCTCCATAGCCCCTCATCAGTGTTCGCTGCAGTAGGATTTATGCGGGTGAAGAAAAAGTGTGGAATATTCTATGAGTATAGAATGCTTAGTATAAAATCACATCGAGGACTGGACTGATGTGTAGAATCTGAGCAAGATATTTAATTAGATAACTAACTTATTTTTACGGTAGTTACGTAACTGAAGGGAATCTGGAAATCTCTAGGTCACACAAAATCTTGTTATAGTTAATACAATTTCCCTTTTAATTGTGGAGAAAATCCACATAACATAAAATTCACTATCAAAATCATTTGCATTTTTCAGTGAAGTAGTAGTATATGCATCCATATTGTCATAGATCCATTTCCAAACTTTTCACCTGGAAAATTTGAAACCGCACCTAGGAAACCTCAACTTCTTTCCCAACCCCTGGAACTAATATTCTACTTCGTGTTCGGATGAAGTTTACAATTTCATGTGTGATGCTCACAACTCCCCTTCCTTGGGGTCCAACCGTTGGGCTTTCTGGCATGAGCCACCACACCTGGTGGTTTAACTAACAAAACATCTCAAGCAAGGACAATCATACAAAGGCTGTTGCCTCTGATTTTCTTCCCTCAGCATAAGGGTCTCAAGGTTTTCTGCTGGAGCATGAGAAGGATTCTTCCCTTTTCCAGAGTCAATAATAGCCCCTTGTGTGTACATACTTAGTTTTACTGATCCCACTCATCTGCTAAGGATTTTGCAGCTGTCTCCACCTCTTGGCTGCTGCAAATAAAGCTGATGACGAGCATGGATATGCAAGAATCTCTCTGGGCTCCTGCTTTCAATTCCTCTGCATATGCTCTGATTAGAAGGGCTGGGGTTTTATTCGATTTTTCTTTTTTAATGTATGTGGTGCTGGGCATTGGACCTCATGCATGCTGGGCAAGTACCCTGCCTCAGAGCTAGATCCCAGGACTCTATTTTTAATGTTTTGAGGAACCACCTAATGGCTTTGCATACCAGCTATAGCATTTTACATTCCTGAAAATGAGGCACAAAATCACCAGGTCTCCATTTCTTACCTTCTATTGTTTTTCTAATAGTCATGGTAATGGGCGTGATCATAGCAGTTGTAATTTGCATGTTTCTAATGATCAATAAGGCTGAGAATCTTTTCATGTGTTTGTTGGCTATTTACACGTCTTCTTTGAAATCAAGACCTTTGCCCATTTTTAAAATCAGCTTGCATTTCTGCTTTTGAGTTACATACAAGTATTAGTTTTACATTATACGACAGACAAATCCAACCAATTATAAAAACCTTTAAGAACAATTATGCCTTTAATTCCAACTCAAAAAGAAAACATAATTGAAACATTTGACGCTTCTAATGTCTTTGCTTTTGTACCCTCAACTATTCTCTATGAACATTAATTACTAGGCTAAATTTGGAGTTCATTACCTCCCAAGCTTTAGACATGATATACATTGTATGATCCTTAAAATATGTATTCTACATCTAACATGTTTTCCACACTTTGAAATCAAAGCAAGGTGTTGTTGGCACTCCTCTGCATCTCTACCCGTTGTGCGCAAAGGATGCTCTAGCACACGCGCGTCTCCACTCGCTCATCTCTGCTCTGAGATGAAAGGTTATTCTCACAGTTTGTCTTAACATTTCTTCCTCCCTTCCTTCCTCCATTCCTTTCTTTGGAGGCAGGGTTTCATGTAGCCCAGGCTGGCCTTGAACTGTCTATGCAGTCAAAGACGGTCTTGGACTTATGCTCCTACTTCCCAGGTAGTGGGATTACAGCTGTGCACCACCCCCAGTTTATGAGACGCTGGGGATTGAACCCAGGCCTACTTGTATACTGGGCACACATTCTACCAACTGAGCTACATTCAGCTCACTCTATACGGAGAGCTCAATTATGTGGATTGGGATATTTTTCATACTAGAAAATAAAACAAAATGTTACACTATTTATTTCTCAATGAAATACAATATAAATCAACTATGTGATGACAATATAAATAATGTGTTTCACAATACATCATATTTCTAAAGCAAAAATATTGCTGAAAAAAGTGTTCTCATTTTAACGATTTGTTTGATGTCCTCCCTCCCTCCTACTCCCTCTGCCTCCCCACTCTCTGGCAGTACTAAGGACTGAACCTAGGGCCCTGGCCATGTTAAGCAAGTGACCTCTATCACTAGACCCTTTGAAGATCTTCTAAATGTCTGGCTTTATATGGGTATCTGTGCTCTGTCCAGAACTTAAGGGAGAAGAGTTCGAGGCAGCAGGAACTCGGGCAGCTGGTGACATGGTGTTCATAGTCAAGGAGCAGACAGCAGGGCCAAAGAGATGGCTCAGAAGGTAAAGACACCTACTACCAAACCTGACTACTTGAATATGGTCTCTGGAACAACACATGATGAGAACCACCTCTTACAAGTTGTACTCTGATCTCTACAGAGTACCATGATACTTACACACACACACACAAGTGAAGAAGGAGCGGAGAGGAGGAAGGGGAAATGGGTGATGAATGCATATTGCTGCTCATTTCTTCTCCACTTATGCAGCTCAGGATCCCATCCAGGGTATGATGCCACCCACAGAGGGCAGGCATTCCCCATCTCCATGAATGAAATCAAGATAATCTCATAACTGTTTTTGACTAGCATTGGATTAGGGGAACTAAGTTTGGGGGAAGTGAGAAGATAGAAAAGTAGTTCCTCTTTTTGGTAGGCTGGGCCAGCAATGTTTAGAGGGTAGTGGTGAGTTCTGGTGTCTAGCTGACACTGTGCCAGCAGTTGTATCTGCAGCTGTCAATGTAAAGGCCTGTCTATAATACAGGCCCCCAAGAAGAGGGCCTTGTCATTCGTTCTTAATTCAGGATTTCCCCTATCTCTTGTTGAGGCTCTACACACACAAAAATGAAAACGTGATTCTATAGAGATGACCAAAACATCAGATATTTCCTCCACTGAAGTTTCTTATTATAACCTGCTTTCATAGAGCAGGAAAACATTTCCATTAAATATAGCTGAGTCTGATACCCCTTTTAGAGGCCTGTTCCCATCACCCACATATGACAAAGAGCAGAGGGTGCTTGTTTGCATAATGTCTCATTTTTCTAGATGACACATAAACAGCTTTTGTAAAAAAGGAACTTGTGTTTCAGTAACACATACTCAAATGAATCAAATAGTTTTCTCAAATCGACTGCTGAATAGGAAAAGTTGACCAGTGTATAAATCTATGTTATTGTGGGGATAGGGGGAATGGTATTGACTGTTGTGGGCACATAGGTGATAAATGAAATACTCAGTGCAAAGTAGTCAGAGGAGCCAAAGGATGCAGCTATTCTGGATACACTGGGTGTTCAAATTCCTTGATGCACAATTAAAGAAATAAGTTCTAATTTACACTGCATGGCAGAGGAAGTGAAGAGAGTGTCATTACCTTGTGCAGGATAACCACAACTGCTGTGGGTTTGTGACTGTAACAGCCTTGTCACTGCCAGAAAGCATGAAGAGGGGAGGAGCTTACAAGGCCCCTCTCCTAACTGAGGGACTGCTGGGGGAGGAGAATCATTCTTCTTTGGAGTGTGGCCACTGGTATGTGCATGGCCCCAACACCCAAGTATGTATGGGCAGCACTAGCTAAATTTAGTGGATCTAAAAGGAAGAAAGGAAAGAAGGGAGGGAGCAAGAAAATGAGAGGGGGATTTGGGAAAGTTTTAAGGAATGGGTGGATATGATCATATTCCATTATATATATGTGTGTGAAATTCTCAAAGAATAAATTAAAATTACAAATGGAGTCTTCAGTCAAAGGACAGTTCTGTAGAAATGATGACCTTGCATCACTTCCTTTTTCTTATTTTATGAATCATAGTTCAAAAGCAAAGCAATATCAGCTCTCTGTAACAGGCATATTCTCAGGAAGACAAAGCAGAATGGAACGGCAGAGGCAGAGCACATGGAGAAGGGGAGCTATTAGCTAAGGGTGCAAAGCTTCTCTTTGGGCGATGAGACAATTATGAAGACAGTTGGCAGTGAAGCAGGGTGAAAATCTTGAATACAGCAAATGCTATTGAACTGTACACTTAAAAATAGTTAAATGAACTTGGGGTGGTGGCACATGCCTGTAATTCCAGCACTCAGGAGGTAGAGGCAGAAGGATCAGGAGTTCAAGAACAGCCTTGACTACTTAGAAAGTCCAAGGGCAGCCTGGGCTGTGTAAAACCCTGCCTGTCTGAAACAAACAAAAGCCAACAGAAAGTTAAGTAGCAAATGTTCTATCTCTTTCTACCAAAATTACAAAAGCAAATATATAATCTATGAATCTGATTTTTTACTGGATTTGCCTATGAGCTTTTCTTCTTTTTTTAAAAATCCCATCTTGGTCTGTTTACTTTTGAATTGTTTCACAGTTGTTTTTCTTTTAGTTTCCAAAACCATCACTCTTCCTTCTCCACCCTAGGTAGAGGAGTGTGTCTATTTTGAAGAGAAAACGAAAGCCACAAGACACACATTTGCTCAGTTTCTTACTCTCTTCTTCATTTCTCTCTACCTACTTTGTCACTGAGGAGCATCCCACACACCGACTCCTTGCTCTGGCTACCCAATGTCAGTTTTTCATTGGGTCTCTTGTCATTCTTGTGACTTCAGTCTCCTCTACTCCCAATGCAAGTTTTCCATTTTCAAACACCTAACTTCTGACATTGCTTCTGCCACAGGGTGGCCTACCCCTTTCCTTTCCCAATAAGCTTCCCAGGCCATATCTTTATCTCTCAGTCACTCCTCCACCCTCTGCCAGTTGGCTCACCCTGCCCACACTTGCCCATCTTGCTCTCTGAAAGGACCAACTGCTAATGGCAAATGTGCTGTCTTTTCCTTGTTTCTTTCCTCCAGTGTCAATCATACTTGCCAGTGCTGGCTGACTCGTCTGCTGGCTTTGCAACCAGCTCCTGCTTCTATTTGTAGTTAGTCCGTCTCCTCAAGGAAGTATTATGGGATACCTCTGGATTTTTAATTTACTCCACTCTAATTTTATTCATTCTCAAAATTTCAACTATGGGTCATCAGACTTGTTCAAGTGGCTCACCAATCTCACAAGCATAGCCAAACCAAATAGGATTTCTAGTTTTTCCTTAGATACCCATGTCTCTCTTCTATCTCTTATCTTGAACAATAGAATTATTGTCTACTAAGTCTTTCAAGCTAGAAATATTAGAACCATCTATGAATCCCACTTTGTTCCCATCTCCCACATGTACCTATGTTACAAATTCCATACATTTTTATCTTGCTATTTCTATTGCATTCAACAATTACTGGTTTCAATCTGTTAGCTTGAGAATATATTTTCCCTACATCATAGGGATAGCCCTGAAGCAGATTGCCTTTTCATGTGGACTGCATCTTTTCTACATTGACGATGTGACTTGCAGTCCTTAAAAATTGCTTTTTGGGGCTAGAGAGATAGCTCAGTGGGAAAAAGCATCTGCCACAGAAGCCTGATGCGTTTGGATCCCTGAAACCCATGTGTAAAAACCCTGCGCACTTGCACAGCTGCAATCCCCGAGTTCTTTAAGGTGAGATGAGGCAGGAGATGGAGACGGGAGGTGGAGACAGGAGATGGGAACAGGGTGTGGAAACAGAAGAAGTCATCTGGCCTTGACTGTGCAGTACAACATTAAGAAAGGCCTTGCCAGACTTTGTCTCAGAACAAAGGTCAAAGGCATGAAGCTGACCTTTGACCTTCACAGGCACACCGTGGAACACATGTACCTACACTCTCACACAGATCGTTTACACACACACATCCACACAAGGTTTAAGAAGGTAAAAGTTTAAATTTGAAAATAAAGTTAACAATTACTTCCTTGTTTAGAAAAAGAAACAGATCTTCTTTGACCAAAATATAAAGTCTGGACTCATGGACTACATGATCTCTTCCGCACACCCTTAAACTTTAAAGGGGATTTGATCGTTACTAAAGGTACACTTTCCCCAGAGTATTTATTTCTGGTTCTTAACAGTGTGTCCTTCTAAACAGCCTGGAATTTGTTTAAAAGAACCCTGAGCCAAACAAATCTCTTTTCACACAACTGTCAAGATGAAAACAGACGTACCATGTTTTTAGAATAAAAAAACTTAGTAAACACAGGGAGGAGGACATATGCAGAAACCCACAACGGATTTAATTTGCAAAACCACACAGTCTTAGCTCAACTAGAGTGAAGATGACTTAGATAAAATACAACCAGAAAGCTGAGATAGAAGATACAGGGTAAACAACGACAGCTAATGGTGTAGCAGTAAACGCTATGGGTGCAGTGCGAAGATCTGAGAAACTGATTTGCTTCAAGATGCTGGAGGTGATCATTGCTCATTAGAAGAATGCCCCAACTTCTATCTATGGGAGAATTCTCACCTCGATACAGGAAGAAAAACAATACTTTTTTAAGGTGAAGCGGTAGAGACTAATTATATATCTTGTGGCCGTTATCTTTGTATGTGAAGACTTGAGGAATTTCTCAGAGACAGATTTTCTGTTTAGGGTTTAAGAGAAGAGGTCAGAAGTGAATGAAGGTGGTTCCATTCCCAGGAAGTGTTTGGAGAGTGGAGTATGCTTGAATGATCACAACCACAAAGCGGGGCCAAACACCCCCAGAGGTGACACAGGCAAAAAGTCGAAGGAGAGCAGGAAGTGAAAGCTTTTTGGTCTGAGCTTCCTGAGTGGGAATTAATTAAACCATTTTGGGGGTTCTTCTGCTCATTTTTCTTAGTTGCAAAAAAGTTCAGCCATGGGCAATGAAAGATTAGGGATTGAAAATGAAAGCAAGAGATAAGCCCTATGCATGAGGACAACAGCTGTCATTTTAGATACGGAAAGATTCACCTAGGAGCCAACATTCACTGCCCACTACTAACAGTCAGGCCCTGCACAGTAACAAAAGAATGGGGGTAGTAAAAGAGAGCCACCCGAGGCTCTAATCCTCCTGGAGGACAGAAGACGACTCACGTCCGTTCTGAAGATGTGTGGGTCTAGCAGACGGAAGGCCTGTTGTTTCTGTGCCACCTAATGATTCATCTGCACATTCTTGGTTTTTGTTTGTTTGTTTCGTTTTGTTTTTCTTAACCATGATTTGTGGCAATGAAGATATATGAAAGATTTTTTGTTTTCTGAGTCACACATTTAGCAATCTAAAAGCAGACCAGGTTACAAAAATTCCCCTGAGCTCTCCACCCTTTGTCTGCATTTTATGGTGCTGCCATTACTCAGCTTTCTCTCACTAAGCTGCTGTTCACTTCATTAGTCTTCCTTTCCTGAAAAAAAAAAAGCAGGTTTCCTGAGGGTTAGCATTTTCTCTTTTTATCTCTGTATCTTTGGTATCCAAATGATGCAGTGTGCTTAGGTGCCTGATCAACACGTATTTAACTCGTTAGACAAATTTAAAATTGAAATGAAAAAAAATTCCCACTTTCCCCTGATTGACTAAACCTGTCTAAGGTGCAGACGAAATGTCTGCAGCATTGAATTTTTAAGAAGACCCATGGTCTTCAAAATCCTAAATTGGCAAATTTTCAGGCATTGGAAAAGTGTAGTGAAAATTATCCAAAATATTTTATGGGGAGCAATGTTCTAAAGGTTTTCTCCTCAGTAGGTCAGTTCAGTTGCACTTATTTTATACTTTTGTAAAAAATAGTTTCCTTCCTTCATGTGTGACTGAATATATACATCATCTAAAAGCACTGTATGGGACCTGGGGAGGTGGCTCATTGGGGGAAGGGAAGTACAAGTATGAAGACTTGAGTCCCATGATCCCCAACACTCACTGGCTCGGACCAAGCTCTTGGTCCATAACTCCAGCACTCTGGGGAGTCAGAGCCTGGAGGATCAGCAGGCCAGGTAGCTCCAGGTTCAGTGAGAGACCCTGTCTCAGGGCATTAAGGCAGAGATAACAGGGTACCCAGTGTGCTCCTCTGACTTCTTCATTGGCATGCACCCTCACATGTGTGCAGATACATAGGACCACATACATGATATATGCCTCCTCACAGACACCAAAACAGAACACACTAGCAGTGGTGAGCCTGAATATGACACATTGATAAAGCTAAGGGGGCGCGGGAAGCCTTAGTGACTGCCAGATACTTGGGTCTCTGCTCCCTGGAAACAGGGCCATAAAAGTTCTGTACTTAGGCAGTTATTTATTCTAATTCATTTTCAGGGCTAATATTTTTGCATGTCTATGTATCTATCTATCTACACACACACACACACACACACACACACACACACACACACACACACATATTTACTTTTGAGACAAAATCTTATATAGCCCAGGCTTGCCTGAACTCCTGGTGTAACCAAGGATGACCTTGAACTTCTGACCCTCTTTGTTCTGTCTACCAATTACAAGTGTGTGCTACCATGCTCAGAGCATTGCTGGTGACTGATATTAGGCCTTTGTACATGCTCCTAAAACACTCTACCAAACAGGTACTTCTCTGGCCCGTGGCTGACAGTTACATTCAATTAATTGTTTGGCTTTTGAAAATTGCTGATTTTCTCAAATGTGAATACTCCATTGCAATTCTGATTTTGTTTTATAACCAATCAAAAACCAAACATAACATCATTTAGATTTTGTTTTTGGTAATGCATTTGTTTTTAATTAATTAATCACTTTTATTATGGTTTAACTAAAAATTTTTCATACAATATCTTTTGTGCATGTTGTCTCCCTCTCTCAACTCCCCTCAGATCCTCCCACCTCCTCACCTACCCAGCTTTATGTTCTCTCCCCATTCCTCTAACAAAACAAATCAGCAGCCAACAGCCCCCCATAAAACCACAAAACTGAGAATCAAAACAAACAGACAAAAGACAAATAAGATAAAAAATGCTAAAACAAAGTAAATAAAACAAAAATTCACAAAAATGTTATCGAGTTTATTTTGTCAATGATTACTGGGCATTGAGGCCTGCCCTAGAGTGTTGCTCATATACTCATGGATCCTCCATTACAGAAAAGATTTTTTGAAATGATGTTTTAAAATATCTGTCCGTCTACCTATCTGTCTGCCTGACTGTCCGTCTATCATGTTTATGGTTTGTTGCCTGTGTGTTTGTCTGTGCACCGCTTGCACTCTGCTGCCTGTAGAGACGAGAAGAGGGCGTCATATCCCGTGGCATGAGATCCCCGGAATACGGCCGTGGTTGTGAGCCATCATATGGGTGCTGAGGCCTGAACCTGAGGCTTTATGAATGCTAAGCCAGCCACCAACTGAGCTACATCTCTAAACTCTAAAAGATGCTTTTAAAGTTGAAGACAAAAGAAATAGTTCTTCAAACAAGGGTGTCTTTTTTAGTGTTTTGAATCCACGTGCTTCAGGAATCTGTTAAATCATAAGCAACAGTCACAGGAAGCATCAAAAGCTGACACGAATTCACTGATTTATATACATATGAAAATCTCCTGACTCAAAGGCAAATTAAAAAGCACTCTTAGCATGAGCTAAGATAATTCTAAGATGTCCCATAGTACATTATTTTTCAAATTCCCAAAATATTTCCATAAAGTTCAAACTTCATGGTTATTGCTCAAGAATGTTAATCAGGTTGCATTCTCAATCATTTTAATTAAAAAAATAATAGTTCTGTGCAAGGCACAGTAATCAGTATCACACTCTTTCTGTGTGTGTGAGTGTGTGTGCATAAGGGTGGGGAGAGAGAATGAGAATTTGTCTTTACATGCTTGCATGTGGCACTAGATATTGAACACATGATCAATACCTGCTCAGTCACATACCCCTGTAGACAAAATGCAACATTTAAAATTCGTTCAGGGCATTTTTTAAGTATTGCTCTCAAAATACACAAGAGTGAATGAAAGGGGAAAGAAGAAGGGAAAGTTCAGTGAGAGCCTGGTGAGAGTTTGAGAATGGGACGAATAAGTCCAGAAGAATGGATGAGGATTCTAGAACTATAAAATTCTATGAACTATAGTTCATTTTATTTACAGATCGACTTAAAAAATCTTTATGTGCAAAATCAGAAGTTTGGAATACAGTTGGAAGGAACGAAGTATACAGAGAACTGAATCAGGTTTCTGGATATACTGGAAAGGAAGCTAAGTAGGGCACAAAGGTCAGGACTAAAGCAGATCTCGACCATTAAGGAAGAGAGAAGAGGAGCATCCTTAGCTGCTCAAAGCCACTGCTTCGAAAATAGTTTACTGTTTCGTTTATATTGATTTGTGTGTATTTGTGTGTGTGTTTGTGTGTGTGTGTAAGGGTGCTTATGGAGGCCAAAGGAGATAGTCAGATCTCCTAGAGGCAGAGTTCCAGGTGGCTGTCAGCCACTTGATATGGGTGTTGGAAACGAAGTCTGGTCTTCTGCCCTTTCAGGATATAATGTCTTTGGGGGTTTCCATGGGAACACATACAGCTGTGGCATTCACTCACAAAGTCTCTCTCTCTCTCTCTCTCTCTCTCTCTCTCTCTCTCTCTCTCACACACACACACACACACACACACACACACACACACACGAGTGAGCAGAAATAAATTCTAGTACCTGGGAGGATGAGGCCAGAGGATTCCAAGTTTTAAATCTGTTTCAATGACAATAATAATAACAAGAAAAACTCGTGCATTTTAAAGAAAATGTATGGAGCTGGAGATTATGTTAAGCAAAATAAGCCAGACTCAGAAAAACAAGCATTGCATATTTTCTCTCTTGATTTTTTTTCTCTAGTGTAAACTTTAGAGAAGGAGAGAAAAAAAAGGTAGAGGTAAGAGCAAAATGGAAACTATTAGTGAAGAGGGAGGGATCAGTGAAGCAGAGGGGAAAAGGGAGAGAATAAAATGTTCATTATGATGTCACAATGAAAGCAGTATTCTGTATAATTAATATATACCAGTAATAATTGCAAGAACAAAAAAACCCATAGATTACAACATCAGACCACCTGGGTCCAACTTCCAGCTCATGACTTTAAGCAAGTTATTTAACCTCAGTTTCCCTGCCTGTAAACTCAGAATAACAATAGGACCCAAAAGTGGTTACAAGGGCTAGATGAGTCAAGAGCTGTGAAGAGATAACAACAATACCTGGTGGACAGGAAAAGCTGCTTACCTGCGAGTTATACCAGTTCCCATTCAGAGTCAAATGGGCAACCATCCGTTTTTGCAGTATTTAGTAGAAACTCTTTTTCTCAAGCCAATTAGATTGCTTTCTTTATAGTCTTTCCCCCCATTCCCCAAGTAAGACTAAGAGTTCTTTCCAGGTAGATCTTTCTTGGTTGACTCTTTACTGCCACGTCGCCTCTCCTCAGTTCCCCAATAAGACGACATGCCAGCTACTGTCGGATCGAAGAGTGTCGCCACTGGCAGGCAAGCACACAGTTCTCTTTAAAGTTATTCAGTAAGTTTGGCCCAGTGATGGTATTTGGGGTCAAGTGAAATAGATTGACAGCTTGGTTTGTGGAGTGTTCTACCTTTTGGTTCCAAGCTGGGGTGCTCTCCTGGGTGCTTCTTGCTTTATTCCCATGGATGCTTAGAGTCGTTAAAGCCACCTCTAGCTTTCCATTAGTTCTTTCTTAACCTTTACCACGATTGGCATCTCTCCTGTTGAATCACATGTTTGCTTCGCTGTCCTTGTTTTGTGTCCTTCATTGCTCTGTATCATCCTCTTCATCGCTCTTGCTGCTCCCATCTCGGTTCTTTGGTTCTATCTTACTACTGTGAGGCCTCCCCAGCCCTAGCTCTCTTTAGCACACCCATCTTCTTCCTGTTTAGGGTTTTCTGGTCTCTCTCCCAGTTACTCCGCTGCGTGGTCATGTGCCCACAATAACTTGACTGTACATGTTTCCTGACCTCTTGTTGTATATATGTAGGGCTCTTTGTTAAAGGAGGTCTATACTGGGGATACATAGAGATCCTGCTCTCCAACACAGTGGGGAGCTATGGACTGCTATGTCCGCTCAGATACCTATGTGTACAAGATGCCATGGTACACAGATAAGGGACATGACCTGTGTGAAGTGTCAGAGGAGGCAAAAATCTCAAGGGTTAGCAAATGGCCCAGTGGAAGAAGGTGAATTCTAGGTTTAAAATTCATTATGGAGCTGTACCAACGCAGGGAGTATCCTGGGAATACAATACGTGGAAGGCCATGGAACATGCATGTGTCTGGCCTAGGAAAGACCTTGATTTACCACAGCCAGATTTTCACCTGGGTTCTGGAAAACAAATTCAGGTTCTTGGACTTGCACAGCAAGCCCACCTTGAACGGCTTTGTTTTAGCAGAATCCTGCATGAGCGATGTAATGAGTAAAACAAAAGGTTCAAACCAGAAGATACAAGAGGTCCTCTCTAGGAGATGGTGTGCTAACCGCCTCAGGTTTGTGTCCTATGGTACTACAAAAATAGCTGTCTCAGTCTGCCCCATCTCAGGGCTGATCTATGATGCCACTCCACACTTCCCACTCCCACATCCTGCCGGCTCTGTGACCTGTTTTGGCCAATGAACATCTGCAGAAATGATACTGTGTAACTTCCTAGCTTGGATCTTACAAATCTGAGCCTTTGATTTTGGGTATTCATAACCCTTGTTTTTAGTATCCAATTGCTATGGAAAGAAGCCTAAGGTAGGCACTTGGCAAGAAGGAAGATGGGGAGCTGTGTGGTCTTACCTTTCTAGCTGTACCCACTATGGGACCATGTGATCAGAACAGGCTACCGGCAGGAATATGACGAGTTATTAAGTCACTATGCCAGAACCACCCCCGAATTCTTGACCTGTAAAACCACAAGCAAGTAAATTAGAGATGCTTTTAGCCACTAAGCTTGGGCAATTTGTCCCACAGAGATTGATATCCAAAGCAAGACTCAGGGTCAAGTAAATGTTTGTCAAAGAAACAATAAACTGCATCCTGGACAATTCCAGAGTGATAACACAAGTTCACCGCCAACTTACATCACTCTGAACTTCATTCTTAATTACTCGACACCAAATCCCATTTCAAGCCTGTGTCATACTTAACTGATTAAGACTTAAGCTTCTTAGAAATGGTTCTTAGAAAATGCAATCCTTTGATTCTATCTTACAAAAGACTAAGAAAATGTGCATGGCACATGGATTAAAATTCCCTGGAATTTGGATTGACTTTTTCCTTCTGGCTGCTTTAAGACAAATGTTCAAACAAATTCATGTTTCACTTTTTGAGCTTACAGAATGCTTGGTGATTTTTTTGTATTTTCCCTTCTTAGCTTATAATTAAGAGTGTTAAAATGGACACATACTTGAATTTTAAGTGTGCAATATCTCCCTGGATCTTAGACAGTTAAATATAGGGGATCCAAATTATTCTTCCACAAGAAGATATTCACAGCATTTTTCCAGAAGAAAATTGGTTCTATGCTTCCATGTACAGATATTCTTTTTGTTCTAAACTCTCCAGCTTTTGCTCTAGGAAGAGAAGGGCTTTGTTTCTTACCTTTTCTTTCTATTGAAATAATGAAGTTAAGAATAATGGGCTGTGTTGACATTTCTCTTTGTCAGCTCTCGCTGTAAGAGACTGTTAACGGGTGCGTTTTACTTCATTAATTTCTAAATGATGTGCTGATTTAAACTTGGTCAAACAAGTTGCATTTTCTTCGTCTTAGTAAGCAAAAAAAGATGTCTTTTTTTCTCCTTCAGATGGTTGATATTCTGGGAGTGATTTTCATCACAGACCTCAGGTGCACTACAGATCTTAACAGATCCTCATGACCTGGAGCTAGGAGCGAGTCTCAGAGCTGTGATCCTGCTCTTCCTGGAACGACTGGGAAAGGTCAGAGGACTCTGGACTGTGTCTTTGGCAAACACTTCAGCTGCCCCTGCTTAAGAACTTGGAACTCCATGAGTGAGTTCTCATCGACTTATTTCCATCAACGTTAAAATAATTTTTACAAAACTGTGTACCAGTGTGTAGTTCTATTTAAGTGGCAGCGTCATTCAGTTTCTTCTTATGAAGGGTTATTAATGGATGTTCTGAATATTGCTGTGAGCAGTGAGTGAGTCCTGAGTGATATGTATGCTATTTTCCTTTTGTAGAAGGAAGGAATTTCCAGTCTTAATTATTCAATATTAATATTCTAACTCTCTGTTCACCATCATCATTTACACACTCACTGAGGTAATCAAGTAATCAACTTGTCTTTTTTTTTTTTAAAAAAAAATTTGGTCACTGTAACGTCTCTTGTATTACTATCACTACCAACATAGTAGAAGGCACTTCTTATTGTGGTATTAAATATTTTAAATTTTGTGTGTATGTGTGTGATGCATATATATATGTGTGTGTTTATGTATGTGTTAAATACCTTACAATCCGGAGGAATTCCAAAGACCTACTGTGACGGTTCATATTCATTGTCTAGGTGAGTGGGTTTGGAAACACTTCCGGGTGTGCCTACGATGGTTTCCAGATTTAGCTAAGGAGGGAAGACTCACTGTGAATGTGGCAGCACTGTCCCTTTGGCTGGGGTCCCAGACTGCACAAGTGGAAAGTGAGCCCTGCACCAACGTTTGTCCCTCTCTTCTTCCTCAGCATGAATTCATTGTGAGCCGCTGCCTCATGCTCCTGTGGCCGTGCCTTTAGTGCCATGATGGACGGCACCTTCAAACCATGAGGTCTGAGGAACCTGCCTTCTGTACATTGTTTGTGTCGGGTATTTATTTTATCATGGCAATGAGAAAGGTAACTGATGAATCACCTAACCTGGCTCATTAATGCTGTGGTCAGTATACCATCATGCCTGAGGGAGATCAAGGCAGATAGATGACGTAAGAGATGGTAGCCTCCCTTTGGTCTCTCTAAAAAGGATGCTCTAACTTCGGGTGACAGTTGTTTGAATGTCCCCAGTCAGCGGGAGGAAACTAAAGAGAAGTGAGTTGGAGAGAGTTTGGGAGGGGAGCAGTCGATATCCCAACACACAGTGAACAACCAGAAGTCAGTGCCCCAAAGGCTTTCATGGACTTGGCCTCCACTAGTTTCAGGCATATTCCTTAAAACTTAGCTTGAAAACATAGACAACATTAGGAGTGCTTACAGGTCTTAATACTAGCTATGGAAATGTGATGGGAGAAATTATCAACCAATCACATCTAGTTGGGTGTGGCTACCTGAACCCCCAGGTAGATAAAAGGAGAGAACACAGGTGCTCTCTCTCTCTCTCTCCATGCGGTGTTCGCGGGACGGATAGGACTTCAGAGCTCCCACCCTTGAAGCGTGAGTCTCCCCTCTTTTCAATCATTAAAAAATACCCGTTCTTCTTGAGCTGGCTTGGTTATTTATTGTGCAGACCTAATTCATCTACACCTGGCACCTTTACATGGGGCTCACCCGTTCATGGGACTTTCTAGCAATGAGCTAGGGAGAAGCTGTCAAGTCCCCAGGGATACATGAAGCAGAAGAGGGAAGATGAATGAATTGTAGGTGACTCATGAAAGGCAACACACAGGGATGGTTAAGGCTTTTGACTTAAGCAAGAACAGAAAGGGATGGACTATTGTGAACAAAGTAGGGGATGCAACTGGCACTTAAGGGGCCACCATACTTTCTGATGTCCCCAAAAGAAAACCTTTAGATTAAGATGCTTGAAATGAAAAAGAAGGCTGTGTCTTACACAGCAAGAAGTGTCACCTTCCTTCTGCAGGCCAATAGGAGGAGTCCTGTGGCTTGCTCTCACATGACCTTGTGCAGACACTTCTCAGGAGAGAACTGTCACCATGAGTGCACATCACCTCGTGTACCATTGTGACCCAGCCTTTCATGCCAGGAATAAATACTGTCCCTGACCTTGCTCCAGCTTTGCTTTGTGGGTACCAGGGATCTGGGATAGTGTATTCTTCCACCTCTCTCCCTCTGTCCCTCCCTCTCCCCGCCCCCTAGAGAACTGCCTCCCTCCTTCCTGCCCTTTCCCTTCCCCCTTCTTTCCCTTTCCTTCCTATCCCTCCCCAGTCATTATTGCTAGGATTTATTTTTAATATTCTTTGAAATACTTTTCCCTTTTTTCTCTTTTCATTTTATGTTTGTGGTTATTCTACCTTTGAATCATCTAAACAGCATTTAAAAAATTCTTGTGTGTGTGTGTGTGTGTGTGTGTGTGTGTGAGAGAGAGAGAGAGAGAGAGAGAGAGAGAGAGAGAGAGGGCGAGAGAGGAGAGAAAGTGGGGCCTGACCCTATATGTGGAGGTCAGGGAAATTCTGGGAGTCAGTTCTTGCCTCCACTGTGTTTTGGGAGAGGGTCTTGCTTCTGCTGCTGCTTCACTTACTCCAGCTAGCTAGGGATTTTTTTTGGAGGGTGTGTGTGTGTGTGTGTGTGTGTGTGTGTGTGTGTGTGTGTGTGTTATTTCACTTATTTTTTCTTTGGTACGTACCAAAAACTCTTGAATTTATTCCTTTACCTTTCTTTTCTTCTTCTGAACTGCCAGGTAACTATGATTTCATTTTGAAGATCCCTTAAGGTCTTTTAAATTTTAGGTTAGAAAGTATTTCCTCCATTTAGTCCTTTTTAGAAATTAACATAGCTTCTGGTTGTCAGGACATCTGATTTTATGTTTTCCTTTTTTCTTTGTCCTTTGGCTTATAGTGTTTTTTTTTTCACATTTTAATGTTTCTTTTTCTTTCTCTACCCTCCCTACTGTTTTTTATTTTCTTTCTTTCGTTTTTTCAATGTCAGGGTTGAAGCCTTGACTAGATAAGTGTTCTGCCACTGACCTACACCCCAGCCCCCAGGTTTTTGAGACAGGGTGTCCGTATGTAGTCTGAGGCTGGCCTCTAACTCACAATCTTCCTGTCTCATCCTCCTTCCCAAGACTGGGGTTCTAGGCATAGACCACTGGGCCCAATTAGGGCCTTTAATTTCTTGATCATATCTAATATTTGCTTTTTCTTTTCTTTTATTGGCATTTTAATTGTCAGCAAAGTGAGATGCCAGAAGTTGGCAGAGGAAGACAATGCAACACATACAAGAGGAGACAAAGCTTTTTCTTGTAGCTGGTCCTTTCCTAGAATTTTTAGCATAAAAGTCCCTAATAACAGAGTTGTGATGGGTCCACACCGTAAATGTTTCCTACACCTTGAGCTAGAAGTTTTAGTGGAATTTATCCAGAAGAGATTCCAGAAACTCACAGACAAAGGTTTCTAGGAAAATAGTTTTTCTGTTTGTGCAAACATTTAGATCACATTTGACCCATTTCTTCTAACACAATGGATAGGCCCCAGGACATTGCAGGTTGTAGACTTTATGGTCATTTATTTATCTCACGAGTCTTTTTTGACTGATACTCTCATTTATCAGATACATGGGTATATATTACAGTGACAAGAGACGATGTTGACTCAGTGTTTGTTCAGGCTGTAATACCAGGGGCAACTAAAGGCAAACAAATGTATCTATCCCCAGTGCTGTTACTGCTAACAAGTATAAACTGGTTGCTACAGGATATATACTCTGCTAAGTACCTTAGAGAGACGATCTGACAGATGCTTTGAATCCTCATAGAAAGAAAGCAAATTCTGGTCTACAGGATCACAAAAAGCCTGCAGGAAGAGATGATTATGTGAAGTCTGAGGTGCATAGGAATTCGAGAAAAGAGAGGTCCAGAGGCTAGCAGAGTGGACCATATGGCAAGCTTGGGTCCACATAGGGTCGCTGACGTACTTAATGAGGCTCCGACGTGGGAGGAATGTGATGTATATGGCCAGAGAAGAAAGGATTAGAACCTCCTGGGTCTGTTAAGGAGGTTAGGTTTCACCCCCAAAGCACTGGGTATCCATGGAAGAACTTAAAGTAGAGGGGTGAGATACCCAGACTTGGGCGTAGAAGGCTGCTTCCTGCTGCAGCATGGAGAAACACCAAGAGTAATGAAGACCAGTGAAGATGTTTCAGGGTGGAGGCAGCAGAAGTGAGAAAGGGTGGAGTAAGGAAGCAGATGTCCGAGTGGGTAAACTAACAAACCCTGACTCTAGCTGAGCCCTGCGCATGGAGGAAGGAGACAGAGGTGAACACCCAGATTCCAGGACCACCACGGTGGTCCAAGCCAACTTCTGAAGCCAAGTCCATAGTATTATTTGCCACATGTTCTCTATAGTCAGTATGAGAAGCAGGGATGGCTTTCCATTCTGCAGGATCAAGATAATACTCTGAGCTCATGTCCCAACACAAAGCTAAAATTTGACCCTTGCACTCACTTCGCAAGTCTTTGAGTCTATGTTCTCATGAAAAATGGAGAAACTGGCCCAAGACCCATTTACCATTAAAAACAAGACCTTAGAGTTTAAGGAAGCTTTGTTAGTCAAGCAGTGAGGCATTTCAGACAGTTCAGCTTATGTGACAACGCAGATTGCCCTCACAATACTTTCTTGGCTTCTCTTTCTCCTTAAAGCAGTGATTATCAACCTTCCTAATGCTGTGAGTCTTTAATTCAGTTCCTCATGTTGCAGTGACTTCCCCAGTCATACAATTATTTTCATTGCTACTTTATAACTGTGGTTTTGCTATTGTAATGAACCATAATGTAAATATCTGATATGCATTTGAACCTTGTGAAAGGGTCATTTGAGCCCCCAAAGGGGTCACGATCCATAGATTGAGAATCACTGGTCTAAAACAAGTTACTTATTCTAGAGACAACGTACCTTGGTGACACGGGGTGAATTGTAGTTGGTGGAAAGCAGGCGCCAGATTCACATGTGCATTAAAAAGAAGTCTCTTTTGTGTACATTCTCCAGGCTGAGCTTTTCTAGAGTCAGAACCATTGCCTCCTTCGTGAAATGTGAAAAGACAGCTTGCTTTCCTTTCACTGGCTAAAGCAAGTGCAAACAACACTAAGTCTCCCCGCAAGTGCACACAACACTAAGTCTCCCCGCAAGTGCGCACAACACCGCAAATGCGCACAACACTAAGGCTCTCCACAAGGCCAGGGATACCTGACTAGAACTGATAGTCACAGGTAGAGAAACTGAGCATTAGCAGAGCTCTTCTTGTGCTTAGAATGTGGCCAAGAGCTCTGTGGGCCTTAAAAGGAGGGTTGCTGTAGGGACTAAGGAGTTGGGAAAGGGTTTGCACTGCAAGCATGAGGATCTGAGTTTGGTTTCTTAGAGTCCATGGAAGAAATCCTGGTGTTGGCAGCATGTGTCTGTAATCCCAGCACTGGAGAGGCGGGGCCAAGAAGAGCCTTGGCGCTGGCTGGCTAGCTAGGCTAATGGACTCAGTGAGCTTGGGGGAAGAAAACACCAAGTGTTGACTTCTGACTTCCAGAATCACAAATGTTGGGCACACGCACCCATCCACACAAGCAATGCTCTCTCTTTTTCTCCACATGTAACCACATTCATATGCCACACACACACACATAGACATAAACACACATGCATTCATGCAACCAACCCCTTCTCCAAAGTAAGTTAACTCTACTGATCAGGGTTCCCAGGAAAGCTGGGTTTATAGCTGTCATACTATTTTAGTTATTAATGATGTCCTCTTGCATTCTCAAAAGTGCTCCAGGCTGGACACTTACGACAGTTAACCTTTCCAACTCTACCCATGAGTAATACACTCACCTGACCTGGGACGCATTTGCCGGTTTTACAGTGTCACTGCCACTGACTCATTCAACTAGGGAGAATGAGACTCCTAGAGAGTTAATTAATTAAAGTTCGTTGACAAACTGGTAAGGGATGCAGTTTACCCTGCTCACACCCCCTCCTTTGCTAGACTCCCATCCTGCTGTGCTAGGACACCTATGGGCTGCAGGGTCACTCAACAAATGCTGTTTTTAACTTCTGTAAGACTCATCTGGGTCACTGACCCTTTAGGTGTCAGCAGAGCTAACACTGACAGCTCTGGGATACTCAGACACCCCATAAGTACTTTTCTATTTGTTCTCTACTCAGAGTTACTGAGAACTGGTACCATGGGTGTTCATTCTTCATGGCATTTGCTTCTGCATTAGAAGGTCCTGCATGAAGATTGGGACAAAAGCCTTCAGTTTGCCTTTTAGGGTCCCCTCCCGGTCATGGTTTCCTGGTCTGTCAGGGCTTCATCAATAGGAGTCCTTCCAGTGAATTTGAGCTAGCACAGGGCATGTAAATACAAGATGATACAGGAGAAGTAACGGAGTGAGGGATAGCCCTGCCTCACAGATCCCTGGAACTGGGTGGCTAATGATCTGATTTAAAGTTAATTAGTTAGCACACAAGGCCTGTTAGGATGACTATAATCAAAAGCAGAAAATTGCAGTGGTTGGCTAGGACGAAGAGTGATTAGAACAGTGTAGCATCATTGGTGGGAATGCAAAGTGGTCCGACAATAATGAAAACATCGCAGTGTTTCCTTATAATTCTTAAATGTGTACAGAATTGCTGGCAAATTCAGAAATTCCCGAAAGGAAGGAACAGCAACATCTCCAATATGTTTACACATTTACTCGGACAGTTAATACTCGATTGTCAACCCGGTGGGATAAGAATCACCTAGAAGACAAATCTCTGGCATCTAGAGATGTTTAACTGAGGAGGGAAGATGCACTCTGAACACGTGCAGTGCCAGCCTAGGGGCGGAGTCTCAGAATGAGCAGAAATGTGAAAGGGAGTAAGGCATCAGGCCCCATCACTCTCTGCTTCTTGACTGTGGATGCAACATGACCAGTCACCCCGTGCTCTGCTGCAGACCTATTCCTGACATAACGAACTATACCTTCAAGCCATGAGCCAAAATAAATGCTTCCTTTTTTAAATTGCATTTGAGAGATACTTGGTCATAGCAACAAGAAAGGGTTAATACACCTGCCCTTTTTGCAGCCCTATCTGCAACAATCAAAGGTGGAAGCAACTGCTCCAACCCTCAGCCGATTCATAGTTAAGCAAATATGGCACAGACACACACTGAAGCATTCAATCTTTAAAAACAGGAAATGTTGAATATTTGCTGTAACATGGATAGAGAAGACTGAGTGAAAGAAGCTAAGTGAAAACGGTCAGTCAATAAAAGACACATTCTTTTACGAGCATACTTATATAAGGCGCCTCGACAAAGCTAGCAAGTAGAATTGTGGTTCCCAGGAGCTGCAAAGTGGGGAATGGGAAGTTAAGTGCTTTGTGTATAGTTTGTAAGATGGCAAGCTCTCCTTGGGGCTTGTTTCAAGCGATAGCTCGGTGGGTAAGAAGCTTCCTCTGCAAGTGTGAGGACCTGGGTTCTTATCTCCAGGACCCACATAAAAATCCCAAACAACTCCATGCTTCTATAACCCCAGCATTGGGGGCCGAGAACGGAGATAGGGAGACTCCCAGAACTCACTAAGTCAGCCAGCTTCATTCAAAGACTGAGCTTTTTGCTCAGTGAAAGACCTTGTCTCAAAGTAGTAACATGGAGAATAATTGAGGATAGCACCTGATGTCTCACTCTGGCTTCTACAGGTATGAGAAAGGGTGCATGGACACGCAGTCACGTGTGTACACCACATGAAACGCATCCCATACACACAAAAGAAAAGGGCTTAATGGATGGAAGTGATGATCACACAATGCCATTGAATCTGACACTTAAAAAAGTTGTTAAAAAGGGGGACTGGAAAGATGGCTTAGTGGTTAAGAGCACTTTCTGCTCTTTCAGAGGACCCTACTTCAGTCCCAGGTGATCCAACACCCGCTCTGGCCTGCATGTGGTTTACAGACAGGCATGCAAACAAATCACTCATACACATAAAATAAAATTAAATAAATCTTTTTAAGAGATTAAGATGGTCAATTTTGTGTGCATTTTCCAATTGGTAGATGGCCTGACATGCAGTTTACAACAGGGCTTAGTTGTCAGTCAGACTTGGCTCAACCCCTTATAAGTTATCAAACCTGGGCACATGACTCAGCTCTCCTCATCCTCAGTTTCCTCTTCTGAAAAATGAGGATAAGAATGCCTAATTTATAAGAGAGTTTATGAAGATTAAAAAAGATAATTTATAATTAGCATTTTGATAATAAGTAATAATGATCCTTTGCTGCTGCTTTTGTTTGTTTTGATGGGAGGTGTATTGTATCTCAGGATGGCCTTGAACTCACTTTGCAGCCAAGGACCACTTTGAACCTTTGATCTTCTGCCTTCCACCTCCAGAGTGCTGGGATTACAGGCATACAGAACCACGGCTGATTTATGCAGTGCTCAGGATGGAACCCAGGACTTCCTGCATGCCAGGTAGGAACAATACCAACTAAGCCACATCCCCAGCTTAAACCTTGCTGCTTTTTGTTTGTTCTGGTTATGATTCAAAAGCGATCACTTTCTAGCAAACTATAAGGGTTTTAATTAAATGACAACTTAACCCCAGAGCAGAAATCTATGATTCTGGACTCAGTTGAGATAGCTCCAACTTCTGAGACCTTGAACTTTCAATCCCCACCCCTAAGAATATGTTGAGATGACATAGTAGTCAGAATCTGACTGTGTACAAATGTCTGGCAGGTTAAGATGAAAGAAGGCTCTAGCCTTGCCAAGAAACAGCTTTTAATTCACTTTTCTGGCTTTATATCATGTGTTTCTGTAAATCTCTCACGACTTCTGTATTAACTACTGGAATAGATTTGAACAGGCTAGGCTGGCTGCAAGGATGCTTAGAAATGAGATGCTTGAAGTCTTAAAATAATGACTGGGGTGCAGAAGAGTGGGCTTCCCTCATAAATGGAATATCTGTATCATACCTCCTCCCCGCCAGGGTAGGGGTCATCATGGGGCAGGGGACAGAAAGGCTGCAGGATCCACAGGATGTGACAAATAGGTCAAAGCCAGTCTTTGAAACATCACAGAATTGCTACTCTGGCTGCCAGGGCAAGCTCTGCACAAGGTCAAATTAGTGCAGGATATCTCAGCATGGAAGAAGAGGAGGTCACCAGCACCCTCCCCACCTAAGGAGTTATTGGCAGTTAATGGCCCCAAGGAGATGAGGATCAGTTTTCTTTAAAATTGTGGCCCTTAGTAGTCTATTAAAAAATACAGATTGAACAGGTTATATTTAGGAATATATATGTTTATACATATATATATGTGCAATAACAATTAATGAAAAAAGAGACCATAAATTTAAAGGAGAGTGGGGAGGGACATATGAGAGGGTCGGGGGGGTAGGAAAGAGAGGGAGAGATATTTTAATCATATTATAATCTCAAAAACAAAACGAAAAGAAGCACATGAAGTTGAGGGGGTTCTGGGATTAGTCTGGAAGTTGCTGGGGAGGAGCGGAGGTGAATATGACCAGAATACATTGTAAGGATACGAAATTCTCCAAGAACTAATAAAAATACTGTATTAGAAGGACTGGATGAACTTAATACGATCTTATGCTATCATAAGACTAACCTTACTACTTTCAGTTACAAATTTAATCTGGTGTGTGTGTACTTCCCACAACTGTGTCATAGACATTTTCCACTATATCATAAAGATACCACCTAAGGTCCGGAGTTGTGGTGTTCACTTGAAATCCCAACACTTTGGAGGCAGAGGCAAGAGGATCAAGTGTTCCAGGTGAGTTTGAAGACAACCTGAGCTACATGAAACCCTGTCTCAAACCAAAACCAAAACAATATGTCATATTTAAACTGATTTAGAGGAAATTATTTTTGAAACTTAAATATTTAGTCCTATAAAAAAGAAATCACCTAAAACCAAATACAAATTTATTAGCAAGCTGTCACATTTGGTTAATGCTTGAGCAACATTCATGCGGCAAACAGCATAATCAAAACTCTAAATCATTAAATACTTTAAAAAATAGGGGTTCTAATTAATCCTGCTTTCTACTTTAAAAAAAGGCAAACACACCATAATTATTGCTGCATCAGAAGGAGGTTTACTCCCAGTCCCTGAAATGATAGACTTATGCCAAAGCCCACATTCCTGAAAGAAAATCCTGGGTCCTGACCCCGGGGACATCATTATATATAACTCTGGTCTTTTCCACAGATGAGAGAAGGGATTATGTCATACTAGAATGAGAAGTCTTTATAGAAACGAGCAAAGGCCAAAGCTCTCTATTTCAGAGAGCTTCCAAGGCCTGCTGTGAACAAGAGGAGTAGAAAAGGAGTGTCGAGAAAGATCTTTGAGGTTCTGTAAAAGCTAGGTTTGAAACAGTGAACGACATCCCCAAAGCCCTTTGAAGAAAGGACAGAACAGTCATAGAGGCTGCCCTGTGTGGCTGCACATACAGTGTACACAGAGGCTGCACATACAGTGTACACAGAGGCCGCACACACAGTGTACACAGAGGCCGCACACACAGTGTACACAGAGGCTGCACATACAGTGTACACAGAGGCCGCACACACAGTGTACACAGAGGCTGCCCTGTGTGGCTGCACATACAGTGTACACAGAAGCCGCACATACAGTGTACACAGAGGCTGCACCGTGTGCCCGCACACACAGTGTACACAGAGGCCCCGCTGTAGGAGGCAGTGTTGGTAGAAGAACAGGTGTTGGGAGTTTGCCCAGGACGCAGTGCCATCCTTAGCCTCCACAGCATAAGGCCATGGAAGAGTGAACCAAGCATAATATCAGGCAGTAGGGATCTTCCCAAGAAGTTTGCATTTTTAAAGTGTAGATGACAATCTTGGGACTCGGAATTAAAAACTACTGATGTCAGTGAGGTTACTGTTGGGACAGGCAGTAAGAGTTGCTAAGGGGCAGGGTGGGGAGAGACAAAGCAGCAGTGATAAAACCTAAAACAAAACCTCTTCATTTAGATAGAATTGTTGAACTTGCAGGGACCTGTGCAGGTTTCAGATCTTCCTGGGCTACATCATCGAATATATGTTCATTCAATCAGCGAAAGAAACAGCCTAACGAGATCTTTCTGTGGTAGACACCTGCATCAAACAATGGCACTGATCTCTGAGGGATTTTAAACAGCTGTGCATAGACTTCAAAAGTAATTTGCAACCAAATTAGTAAATGTCACCCTTCTTCCCACAAGACACAGCATTTTTTTTTTAAAGAGAGGAAGCATCCGCAGAAGGCCTACCATTATCAAAGATAAGTTGGGGGGGGTAAAGATGGTGATTCACAAGGTTGGGGTGTGGAGGGGGGTGAGGCCCTCAAGGTCCTCTGGAAACCAGAGGAAAGACACAGTGGTGGGCCTGGCTTCTTAGGGAAACAAAACGAAGGCAAGGAAAAGAAAGTGTGTGGAGCCAAGCTCTTGCTTTCGTGACACCCGAGTCCTGAGACTTTAAATTCTCTTTACTAAATGAAAGGGACAAATGGATAGAAGCTGAGAAGGCAAAACCAGATTCCCTCGATCTTGTCTGAAGTTCATCACACAATTCCAGTCTTGGTTTGTCTTCTCCAAAGGCACCTGCAGCTTGAAGGACTGGGCTTGGGCACAAACGGTCCATTTTTCCACTGACAGCCGGAGAGCCCAGTCTTGCTCTTTCCCCTCCCATCTCCACACATACACAGTTGTGCCACCACTGAATAATCTTTTATTAGCACCACATCCAGCCCACAGAGTGGCAGGACAGCCCAGAGAACAGGACAGCCCAGTGACGCTCCCCTTACACAACACACCAGAAGCACCAAGGTTCAGCCAGACTTTAGACCTCTCCTCATGACCACAGGGAGCCACTGAAGCCATCCCGTTGCACATTGATAATTCTGGCTCTTCAAACTCCAGGGGAACAAAGAGGTTACATGCAGCAAACTATGTTTTGTTAACAACAAAGCCCTCAAGGCTGGAAAACAATCTCTTTCTCAAAGTTATAGGAATGGATATCCCAACTTTAAAAAAACAAACAAACAAAAACTTTAAACCCACCCCTGACCCCTGGGGGGGGGACCCAAAAACTAAAACAAAACTAATCTAGCCCGTCAACAAATTCCCAGAAAACGAGGTGTTCTCTTCGGATAGGTCACTAGCTCCAGAAAACACTTCTTACAAGAATAAAGATTTTTTTTTCGGAGAACACATAAAGTTACCACTGTTTTCCTTTTCCTTGCCTGCCTTTCCTCGGGTGCTAAGGAAAAGCAGAATGAAGAAGGAAGTGCCCCTCCATCCCTGACCCCCAGGCTCCACCTGGTCAAGGTCGCCAGTACGCAAGAAACCATGGACGGGGGAGCCCCAAAGTTTGCTTTTTTCGATTTCGTTCTCACCCCTGCTTATCCCGACAACCCTCTGCTCTTTCCTGGAACAGTTGCAAGGGACACCCTAGTGACCCTTCGGGCCCCAGTCCTTGGCACCTCCAGTCCGCTTTCTCCTCGGGGGTGACTTGGGGCCCCGGGTCCTACCTGGTGTCGCAGTCGCGGTCCCAGCACAGCGCCGCCGCTGTTACTCCGATGGCGGGGATTGGCGCGGGCCTGGTGACCCAAGGGTGCTCCCGGCGGGCGGCACCGGCCAGAGGGCGCTCGCCACGCCGGCTCAGGGACGCGCGCCTGGTTGCGTTCTGCCAGCGCTCTCTGCCTTTCTCCTGCTGGTTCTGTCCCCACCCTCCATCCTCACGCCTCACTGGCCACTTGTCGCTCCGCCGCGACTGGGACCTGGAGGCTGCTGGAGGCCTGGATGGTACAGTCCCAGGCAGGGAGCGACGCGGCAGCCGCAGGCAGCACCAAACAGGTCGGACGCTACAGCCTCAGCCACAGGAGTACCAGGAAGGGGGGCGCGAGAGCAGACTCTTCTCACTGAACTCAAAAACCGTAAATGAGCCGCCAGTGGGACGGGCTAAGGTCGCTGATAGAAAGAAGTGCTTTATTTAATCCTTTTTACATCACAAAGGATTGGCAAGCGTTGCTTTTTGTTTTGGTTTGCTTTTTAATTACCCACGGAGCGTGTTTGGGCACAGTTTTGTCGTGGGATAGAGGCTTCTTGATTGTGATTACGTCTCATCTGTGATTTTGATTTTCTGGACTGCTGTGAGCTTCACAGCTCCCCGGCAGCAATTGTGTCATTACAATGCACTTTTCTTTTCAGGAGTTTTTACACCATGTTGCTAATTTTCATAATGATCATAAAGAGTATCGCTAATAAGGGGTGGTGGATTTTTCCCCTACTCAATAGAACATTTTTATTGCTGTTGTAGAGGAAGACCAGATTAGTATGGAAATTAAATAGTAATGCGTTCTTCTCCCCACCCCCTTCTCCCTGTTCTCTATTAACCGGCTTCTCATTACGCCATCTTTAAATGACCCCAGGGTACCGACAGTTTCAACTTCTAATCTACACTGAGACCTGGAAGAGCTTAGTGACTTCATTTAGTGATACTCGGGGCTGTGTTAAGAAGCCCCACATGGCATCTCTTTCCTCTAATAAATATGAATCCGTCATAGCCAATGGACCCTTTTAAAAGGATACAAAACACTTTATCAAAATTAACCCGTTTTGCTATTTGTTGATACTCAAGCACTGAATTGTCCCACAAGTCAGGATCTTAAAATACAGAGGCTGCGCTTCCAGCCCTGAGGTATAAAGGCATAGTCTCATCAGGACATCATCAGAGTCTGACACATAGTAGGCCTTCATTATATTTTGGCGGTTACATTTGGCAGAAAAGTGTGTCATGCCTGGGAACAAGGTCACAGGAGCTAGAAGAATGGTTCCCACTTCAGCCTCTGCATCTGTGTCTGTGACCATTGAGGATTCCCTCGTTCAAAGGCATTTGCCTGACTTCTCCAGCTGGCCTTCAGGGGAACCATTTGGGTTGGGGAGAAATGGCAGAGTGGTCGCATAGCTGTGCCTAGAAGACAGAAAACATTCGATTCTCCATGACTATGTTTCTCACTGCACGTTTTAGGAGACTAAATACATGCAGGGCCTCAGGGAAGTTCTTATGCTCTCTTATTAATTTTGAAAACACTTAACACTGCTAAGGGTTAGACTTGGAGCTTTCTGATGCCAGGCAAGCACCTACCACTGCGCTACATCCCCAACCTCAGGCTATAATCGGAGATAAAGTGCTTATAAAAGACTACAAAGGGTGACGATGTTGGCAACGTAGTAAATATTTATATATGATAGGTACTGTGGAAGGCAGATTTAGGTACATTGTTAATTTTTTTCTTCATAATCTAAAGACGTTTCCAACATACCACCACCATCATCTCCACTTAACACATGGAAATAATGTTGTTTTGAAATACTACATAGTATACTCAGGAGTACACAATTTAGAAGGATCAGAGTGAGGAATCGAACCTTGAGAGATCTTTAGCATCCATCTTGAGCACGGCTAATTACTACCTCCATCCCGACAGCCCTGATTTTAGTATTTGCCTTCCGTCTCTGAAGACATCTGGGTTTGGCAGACCTGTGATCTTCTAATGTCCTATAACCGTAGAGTTCATCAACAGAAGTTCATTACCCTGACCGCTGGATCTTCTGAGATATTATTTTCTCATATATTTCAGGAAAAGAATGATTTTGTCTTGGTCTTGAAAGTGTTTTAAAAACAAAATCATGGAACTGTATTTTTAGCCTATGTCGGGTGGGAACCTGCAGACTGACCTCTGTGTGCTGCAGGAGGAACCAGCTCCCCTTTTCCCCAGGCTGCAGAGCTTTTCTTGTCGCCCTTGATTGAGAACACATGACTGATGCTCAGAATTCTCCACACCTTTGTTTCCTGGAAGAGGAAATGGCATTTCCGGGAGAGGATGGTGTGTGGGTGGCTAGATTTTACCCATTGTGTTAAAAACACCCCAAACTTTCAGTTGTGTGCTTCTTTTCTCCTTCAGTGTCTGCCCTAAAGTTTCCCAGAATTGCCGAGTACAGAATGAAGCCAGTTACTTCATTCCGGTAGGGAAAGATGCATTCTGGCTCTGGACCCTGAGAGCTAAGGAATGAGGGATTCCGGACTTCTTCCTGGACCTGTTGCAACTTGGCAAAGAAGCCAGGCATCACTTTGCTTTTCTCTCGGACTTAGTTGATGACTGAGGCTTCATCTCTTATGGAAACCACCTCTTGTGCTTTCTGTGGGATTGGCCTTTCATAAGGATTCAGGATAGAGAGCACAAAGAACATGTCCTAGTTTGAGCCTCAATTTGGAGAACAATGGTATTTCGGAAAAGTAGAATGTGGCAAACACAGACAACTTGAGGACAGTGTCACGAGACAAGAACATTTCTCTCTACAGAAAACCACTGTGTGGAGAACATCAATCCGGATGATTTTGTGAAGACTTTGGCATCCAGACATCCTCTTTTCAGAGCCTGGCAGAGAGTGTTTGCGCAGTGGCCTACCTTAGTCTCCTGAAGGTCTTAGAGGATGATGAACTACTTTAACCAAAGGCTCAAGTAACATGTAAATTTATTCAGGATGTGTGAAAGTTATGGATAGGTAAAAGTGACAGAGGCATGAGTGAAATTGGGCATTTTTGTTGGGAGTAACTGAACTCCAGTTCCTGGGGTTTATTTGTTTGCTTAATTTTGTTTGGTTCTTTGAACAGGGTATTATGAGGCCCTGACTGGCCTCAGACTCATTACATAGCTGAGGAGGACCTTGAACCTCTGATCCTCCTGACTGCAAATTCCCAAGTGCTGAGTTTACAAGCATGCATCTCCAGTTGCTGGTGATGATGAGGTTGCTGTCAGCTTTGCAGACTGATTTGGAACAGTGAAAGATGAAGGCAATTCAATCTCTGATAATATTTTTAAAAGTTTCATTATTTGGATATTTATTCATTCTACATGCTTAGTGATGTTGAAGGACTTTATAATCATGGGCAAGGTAAGGCATGTAGGTATTATTTCTTCATTTAAGAAGAAGATGGTGGTGATGAGGAACTGTTAGCTGATGCTGACTGTGCCTTTCTTACGTGTGTCAGGGTATGAGGTCTTGTAAAAAGCCCCTGACATGTGTAAAGTCCTCTTTATTTTATGGATAACACAGTGCATCCATGAAGTCTAAACAAATAATTTTCTAAATTCATATAACCAATAATTTATAAGATAGATCTGGTAAACTTGACCCTCAAACTCATGATAAACTTTCTAGCATACCACAGAAATCAAACAAGTGTTGATTTACAAATCAGTAAAAGAACCATGCTCCAATGAATTCATGTTTCAATGAATAGGATACTGTGAAAGCAAAAGAATTCACGTATACATAGATGGAATTATTGTGTATAATTCTCTCAGTTAATGAAGCCATAAAGAAAGAAACAGTGCCATTGTCAATAGTGCAGAATGTCTAGAGGGGGTTGATTTTCCCCTCAACATCAGTTAGCATATTACAAAAGAGGTTGAAATTGAACTCCAGAAAGGGTTTTGTTTTGTTTTAAATGGAGGAATTATAAAACCATGATTCTGGCATTTTGTGTTAGTTGTAACATGAATGAGTTAGAGAGTCAGGGTACTGATGTAGCCAACCACATTGGCCTTAGTCTATGCTGTGGGTCAGTGGGAGATGCTCTGTTCCTGACCACAGCTTGGTCTCCAATCTCAAAATGTTCTGGTTTGTGCCCCAAATGGCAAACCTCATTACTGGTTATTGTTTTAACTTGAATTCACACATAAAATTATTTTATTTTTTTGCTTTTGTCCCCTGCCTATCATTATACGTAGACTGCAGTCAGAAGAGGGAATGCCCTATGTCAACCTATGTTAATGTCATACAAAGAGGAAAGATTTTATCTCCATTATACTCATTACAAAAAAGAGTAAGCCAGCCAAGCAGGGTGGCACGTGCTCTTCATCCCAGCCCTTGGGAGGCAGAGGCAGGTGGATCTCTGTGAAACTGAGGTCAGACTGGTCTGTACAGGGCATTCCAGGGCAGCCGGGGATCTCAAAAGCATGGTGATGATATAATTCTCTGGATTTCCCAGCACACAAAAAATACTGTGACAATAGAGGGAAAATGTGAAATGTGTAAGCAATCATACCAGCAGCTCACATTTATACATTTATGCAACCTTAAAAACAATGAAAAGCAGATGAACTGTCCTTTTATATGTCATGATAGCTCCATGCAGATCTGATGCTTGAAGATCAAAGATATCTAAAACCAGAAGAGAAGCTGATTTTTCTAAATAGAACTCAAATGCCACATATTAATGCACAAATTCCCCTTTTCACAGGATTGCTTTAAAGTCAGGGAAAGAGGGGTGTAAATATTGTACCAGAATTTCAGAAGAATGGTGGAGCAGCTAGAAATCTCGAAAGCTGTAGATCTCAACTTTCCTAATATTGCGACCCTTTAATACAGTTCCTCATGTTGTAGTGACCCCCAATCATAAAATGATTTCCATTGCTACTTCATAACTGTAATCTCACCACTGTTAGGAATCATAATATACATAACTGTGTTTTCTGATGGTCTTAGGCGACCCCTGTGAAAAGTTAGTTCAGTCACCTAAAGGGATCTCGACCCACAGGTTGAGAATTGATGATTTAACCGCTCCAGCCCCATAGCTGTAACTTGTTTTAAGTAGTTACCACTGCAGAGAAAAGAAAACTGGTTCAAGTGTCGCCAGTGAGAAGAAAGGATTTGGTTCTGGACCAAAGCAGTCAAGACTGACCCACCAGGTGAAGTAAGTCTGGGGATGGCAAGAATTTGGAAGGGCTGTGAAGATGGGAATCAAACCTTATGCTAATAAAGTTTCTCTCCAAACAGAAGTCAAGGTTTCTTGAGAATCTTTGCATCATGTGACGAGTCCTGACCAGGGGCTTAAACATTAATTCTTAAAATTCTACCTTGCAAAGGGCTGCTGGGTAAACCGAGTAAGGTGCACTTAGCCAGGATCCCTGTAGCTGTGCTGCCAACCTTACACTCCCCCGGCCCCCAGGAACAGTCAGAATCTGAGCCAAACACACACACACACACACACACACACACACACACACACACACACACACACACACACACACACACACACACACACACACACACACACACACACACACACA